>VYZT01052191.1:93697-214817 GCA_013400735.1 Pomatostomus ruficeps | reverse complement strand
GCGGCGGCGAGGGGCGGCCCGGCTGCGCCCCCGGGGGCCCGGCGGAGCGCGACCGCGCTGACTGCGAGCGAGGTAAGTGGGGAGGGGGCGAGCCCGGGGCGCGGGATGGCGGCGGAGCGGAGCGGGAGAGTGCGCGGGGGGCTGCGGGACGAGGTGGGGAGAGAGACACTGAGACAGCCTTGGCCGGGCGGCGGCGTTCTCCCATCCCGTACCCGGTTCCCCGTCGCTGGAGGGAAGGGGAACGAGGGGACGGACACCGTCTGCCAAAGTGACAGCCAAAGCTGTTCGCAGAGGAGAGTTAAACTCGTGCATCAGCGGATGCAGCGGAAAGACGAAGGTCCCGCCTGGGTTCATTCCGCCGCTCTTCTACTACTGGGCGGCTGAACCGCGTTTCAAAGCTGTGCCGTAAGCCTTCAGTAGACTCAGTTTGCCAAGGCTGCCTGGCATTCCTTTTTTGTAACCAAGTTCACTTCTCCGAGAAGCACTTGGTCTACAGAAGTGAAGTGGCAGAAGGAGAAATAGAAGGATGTCTTGCTCCAAAGACGAACAGTTTACACAGTATGGCTTTCTTTTTCACCCTGCATCTTAGGACAATGGGGCTCACAAGTTAGTGCTGGTGCTCAATAACATTCATGAGCTGAGCCAAGAGACCTGTGCTCCCCTCACACACTCCCAGCTGAACTCCCACGGACTTCAGTGGAAGTTTTCAGTGTGTAAGGACTGAACAGCACTTTCAGTATTCAGCCCTTGATCAGCTTTACATTTCATCAGTGTTGGCATTAAATATAATGATGTACAGTCTGGTTTTGAATAATTTAACATTTTCTCCTGCAGTGCTCCGGTATTATCTCCTACCTAAATAAGAATTGTGTCCTATCTATAGCTATAATAAACATGATCAGGCATAATTGTTGAAATGAAAATTAAAATTCCCTGCTTTGTTGTCCTTCCTTTTACATCTTTTATAATAGCATAAGGCCAGCAAGGAAGTTGATCAATAATATTATTATTTTGTTTGTTGTGAAAGCTGACTTTGGATTGTGAGGGTTTTTTTATTAATTTACTTTCAGATGACTGAAAAGGATTGTTTATCCTTCTCCTCCAGCAGTAGACATAGAAGGTGTGTGAAAAAAATCCTAATTTGAACAATATGATAGTTATACATATTGGTATAAAATACCTCATAAAGAGGATATGGAGGCACCAAGGTCCATATTGATCATTCACACATTTAAAAAATGCAGTTTCCAAAGCTGTGTTCCAAGTCAAATGTACTCCTTCAAGAAGATAGAATGATGATATGCAGTACAGATGTTTCCCTGCAAAGAATACCAGGCAGCTGATGGCATGGAGGAGAAAACAGGTAACTACACACAGATGAAAAAAACCCCAGAAGACTTCATGACCTTTAAATGGTCTCACTTTTAGAAAGGGTGCCATAGTTGCTTCTCTAATTTAGCCAAACATATTAATAGGTTTCTTTGGAATTCTTCAGTCTGCTTCCCAAAATACTTTATGAGGACTTGGTCTAACATACTAGTGAAGAAGAACACAGCAGTTTATTACTAAGAACCCAATCTTGCACTTAGTAAAGTAAGTTTCAGAATCCCCTGTAAGTTCAACAAGAAGGAGATTTAAGTAAAAAAGCCCGCAAAAATACTGCATGATTTGGATTTAGCTGTGTTTCTTCAGTCTTTTCAGAATGCTGCTTTGTTCCCCCAGAAAAAGGAAATCCAGGTTGGTCCCTGCTAAGAGGGAGGACACAGCTATCGAGCAATGGACATATCTGATCCTAATGGACAGATCATCTGCTGCTGTTGGACTCAGTGGTAAACTCCAGTGACATTGCAGGGCCAATGTCTGTCCAAAGGCCTCCACGGGGACAATATGAAAGAATTAGAGACTTTGTGAGATGGCTAAAGGTGGAACATGGACACAAATCAAGCCATTTGCCCAGAAATAAACATTATTATAACATTCCCCCTGAAGCTTGTTCCTTCCTTACAAGAAGCCAAGAGATGCCAGTGAGGCAATGTCATGATGTGGTTATAGGTAGAGAGGGACAGACTACTCAGAGAGAAACTCACTGCAGCTCTTGCTTTAGTACCTGGGTAAGGAAGCCCATACTCTGTATTAGGCGCCTGCCATAACTAAATACAATACCATACTCAAAGGCTTACCTGTAAATCTCTGGGTTTTTCTAGCTTAAATATTAAGGCTTACCTGCAAACGTTGTGCATGTGTATGTATTAAACAGTCTTATGTTTAAATCATAACAATGAAATTTTTTTAAAGTGCCTTTACAATTATACTGTATGGTACCTGTCTAAAATCAGTTTTATAGTTTAAAATAATAGGTTTTGGTGTTTCATTTCCTTCCTTCTAAAAATATCTGTGTAACATTACTTATTCATGCCTTGAAAGCAAGTAAACCAAATACAAATATTTATAAATTATCATGATTAACCAAGGACATCACAGAGGACACTATATGAATATGAGAGTACTCTCTACACAGAGGCAGTATAAACCCATCAGAATGTAGTATTTTAGTTACTGCTAATAACAACTGACCTGTGCTGTAGTCAGGCTCCAAGAACGAGGCCTAGCTCAGTACCTGGAAGAAACTGCTGCCACACAATCTTTGTTACATAGGTACAGTTTTCTGCATATGTTGTTCGTGCTGTGTTGTTACACATCTAATTTAAAGCACTTTGAGTCAAGTGGCTTAATTATTGTCTTTTCTATTATAAAGAGGAAACAATACAAAACAGGGTAAGTATCTTTGTCAGAGGTCAGTGGCAGAACTGGAAATAAAGTATACATCTCCAGAAAGGCCTGACTTTGGAACCTTTCCATTAAAATGGCATTTATCACAAGGTGACTCCACTAATGTCAATCAAATAAAGCTTCACTAAATTTGTGTGAGAAAAGAACCAAGCCTCAGGCTCATAATCTAACAACTAGATTATTCTCCCTACCTGTTATACTATAGTCCAAGCAGTTGATGGAATGACTTCTGGGATTTTGTTTTTTTAAATAGCTTATGATTAGAACTTAAATATGAATGTCCATATTTTCCTTCTAAGAAGCAGCTCCTCTGGAACTATTCTTACCAGAGCTGCAGAGTGTGAGATCCCTCATTTATCCAGTTCTGCCCACATAAGACAACTGCAGTTCTTCAGAGCCCATTAAATTGCTCGGTTTCAGTTTAGTTTCTCAGAGCCTTAAACCATTGATTGCTGACGTGATGGATCTCACTGCTGCAGAGGAACCAATGCAGCACATTACACACTTAGCGTATACAATATTTATGAAAGTTCTAATATAAGGATCCTTGAGTATGTAATACTGCTACTGATTCTCAAGATAGTTCTTAAGTAGTTCTGATGGAGGCACCCTTTTTTCAAGGTTAAAATGCCAGGGGGAAATAATTCTAATTTTGGACTAAGAGCAGTGCTCAGGAAAGACAACAGCATTCATTGATTGAAGTTAGCACCATCCCTAACTTTGCTGAAGTCAATAGGATTCATTTCTTTGATTTTAGTCAGGTCTGATCCTGGAAGGGAAGGGAAGTTTCCATTGATTTGAACCAATGTTAAGCTTTGCCTGTGCTACCGATAGATTTTTACAAGTACCTCATACAAACCAGTGAATTAGTTTCATTCTGAAACAGGGATAGACTCTCCTACATGTTTTATGGATCATCCCCATGTATTCTGACATACTACGAGTTGCCATGGGATATACAGCATGTGTCAATGGGAGACCCTCACACTTGATGTCAATTTGGACTCACCTAATTGACTCCATGGCAAATATTTATTGTTTTTACAGATTTCCAAAACTGAAATGGCTTCTTTTGCTTTACTTGAAATCTGTCATTTCAGAGCACACAGCACCAGGGTGAAGGGCACAAGCAATTTCTACTTCTGATTCCTCTTTTCCCAACCTACATTTACAGCCAAATTGCAAACCTTTGGACACAGGTGTTTACCAAGAAAACTATGGCACACCTTTAGCCAGCACCAAAAACCCCACTGCTGCAGCACTTACACATAGAGCAGAAGTGGACGTGATTCCCATTCTATTTGCAATTCAGCCACACAGTAACAATGCTTGCTCCCAGTGAAATGTAAAAAATAAAACAGGGTTTGAAGTTACCCAGCATTTCTGCACGTGAGGATGTATGGGAAAAGAGGCCAAGCACAACACCACAATTCCTTTGAAGCTCTTCTGCTTTTTGGAGTTAATTAAAAGTTGGCTGCGTGGTTTTCCTCTCCCTTTTTTTCCTGAGCGTCTCATCTTCAGCCTATATGGCAGGTGTTCTGGAGCAAGTCTCAGCAGCACCCATTGGATACCCTTACTTCCTTGCATTTGCAAGTATAACTTAATCTCCTTTCAACAGTGATAGCAGATAGGAAAGATTCTGACTTGGGCAGATACCAGAACAACTAAAATTACCAGACTGTATGTAAACAACAGGAATTGACCGTCAGTAACCTCAGCTAGAATACAATTACAATAAATGCATACATACTTTTTGAGTGTTTATAAATGAAGGAGGTTTTGTCAAGACAGCAGATTGTATTTTTTAATAAAAGGCTGAATTAAGTCTGTCCTAAGGTCAGTATGTGTCTAGAGCTGTGTCACAGGCCTGCTTTGTGTCCTGTGCCCTTGTTTCTAACTGTTGTGGGGTCAGGTCACCATTCCTCATCCTCCCTCTTCCTGCCCAGTGCTGAGGAGGGCAGAGCCATGGGCAGGATCCCACTGCTCCTGTTCCCTGCTGTTGAGCTTTGTGTTGAAGCAGTGTAGGTTTGATAAGCACTTTAAGCAGAGGCCTGACCCCTTATTGAGCTGGTGGAGAGCAGTAAGAGTAGATACTACTGCATTAGCTCTACTCCCAACAGGTTTAGTTTTCTTCAGCATAAAAAGAGTCAAAAAATTATAGCTTAAAAATTTGAGATGCTACTATACCTATGACTCCAGAAATCTAGAGCCTCCAGTGCATACGCTTAAGCCAGACCTGTTTTGTAAGAGGGAATGCAGACGCTCTTCTCCAGAGTTGTTGTGCTCTAGGGACAGCACGGAGGAAGGCCCTCAGACACGTGTTGGGGTGCTTGAGGTGTTACAATGGAACAGTAGCAGATTTAACCAGTGAAAAGAAGAATTAACCTTTATCCTTTCAGTCATGCCAAATATTAGGTTTCTTGCTGCCTATGAAGTGTTTCCTGGTAATTTTACAATGCAAACACTGACTATCTTGCAGTTAAAATATTAACACGTAAATGGATACTTGGTAATACAGCATAAACACACAGAATGGCAGATCATGCTGTTATCATGCAATTCCCTGGGATCAGTTTACACAGGAAACAGGGCTGTGTTTCATTATGAAGTAAGAGTTTCATATACTGGAAAGAAAAGCTAAGCTACTGTAAAGAAGTCTTGATGTTAAGGTTCTGTTCTAGGAGGTATCACCACTGTAACTAATGTATCTCTTGATCTGGTAATATAACTACCAGGTGGCTGAAAACCACAACATTTTGAGTAAACAACAGAGAAATAATTTTCTCATTTGTGCCCTTTGATTTGTTTGCTACATAATTATGACTTAGTCATATGATAGAGGTTGATACATACTTCAAAGTTCATATACCATATATTTGGTTACCTCTATTAAATGGCAGGTTTAATATTACCTACATGTAAAAATAGGCTTTCTTTTTATTTCTTTCTAGATTAATTTATCAGGTGAAAATGAAGAATATTTAAAATTTGTTACAAAATTACCTTTAACAATCCTCTTGTGTGTTTTGCTGTGTGTACATGACTAAGTTCTTCCTTGCTGTCATTGGGAAATCTGTAAATACAGAAAGAGGAGTAAGCCAAATTCTGCCATGGAGATCTTAGAAGAGAATTTTATTCTTCAAGTATTCCCTTATTCAAATATTTGAATAGAAACATTGTGTAATGTATACTCAGGAAACACTGTATTGATTTCAGTAGGTGTCATGCAGCACTGTAAGCAATCATGCACTAAAATAAACTTATTTTTGGAGATGACATCTTCAAACTTGCTTTCTGGTATGTCAGGAATCACTTTGCTATGACTGCAGTTGACGTTTCAAGTGAAAATAATAGTCTATACAAAAGTCTGGTGAAGAGCAGAAATAAACAGATTTCCAGACTCTGTCTGTGACACATACAGAAAAACACAAAGAGAAAAATTGCAAAGACAGATAAATGATGTTCAGCCTGTCTACAGAATAGTTATATTTGACTCAGTAATAATCTTCTCTTAGGAATGATAGCTCACTCTGTAACTTGAGTTGAATAAATGTTGTTTATAATTTACTGCACAGTAAGTTACTGCTGAGAAAGTAAATAGGAGGTAAAAAGGAACATGCCAAACCAAACATGAGATTAATTAATTCCTCGAGTTATTTGGCAGTTGTTTGGCTTTGTGGTTTTATAAAATACACTGAACTAAACCCAGGACAGAAGCTGAGAAGAAAAAGTGGATCTACCTATTATTATTATAATTTACACAAAGATGAACACATATACAATGAAATGCAGGCACAAACACTGACTATTTTCATCCCATTGCTAAACCCCCTGCAAACTGGATGATGGTGTAGATTCTAAGTAGATCACAGAACAGAGGCAGATGGATTAACTGGGATTTCAGGCAATACTAATTCATGCAGCTGGGCTATGTTTGATAATTTAACAGAAATGTTTCTTGTTGAATTACTGCTCTGTCATGATTCTCTTCTGTTTCTGTGTAGTTATCCCTATAACCAGCTTTTCCCCTCCTTTGTTAGTGGCACTTGGCTACCTTCAACACCAGATGTATCTGACATCTCAAGTAAAACTACTGTAATACAAAAACACAAAATCTGGGTAATTTTCTTGGATTTCTGTGCTCTGTAGCTCTCAAGAAGCACTTTTTCCCCTCCCCATTTCTTTTAGACAATTCCTTATGGGTTTTAGCTTGCTTTGTCTGAGAATTTGGTAAAGACATCTCATGAATTAATAGAACTACATCCAGTGTTTTACTGTCTGAGAAAAGTATGAACAAATGCATTCTTTGGCTAAAATAAACTGCTGTCGTCTATGACATGCATAAGATAACATGGGTCAGAGCAAAAGCTATGCAGTCCATGTGGTTATTTTCTGATTCCCTTAAGGTCAATGGAATTTTGTGAAAGATAAAAGTATAGCATATTTTATGTGTATATATATATATATATACACACCCCCCATATATACATACATATATAAGTTTTGCTCATTTGGGTAGAGGAAATAACATTTAATTAATTATGTGTCTATAAATACTTTCCCTTTGTTAGAGCTCTAAGTTGTAGCATCAGAAGGATCAGAAAGATGATGTAGTTTCAGTATGAGGAGCAAAATGCTTTCCTCATGTAAGAGAAAGGTTCTCTCAATTTGTGTATCACTGTATAAGAATGTTAGGCGTGCCAGAATGTTTCTTGGTAACAGCTCAGTATCCATGAAACAGGAACTCAGGGAAAATGAGGTTCAGAGTTTTTCATGTGGGATGCATTAACTGAGCAATAGAGTTATCTTGGAGGTGTAATTGTTTTACTTTTAATTTTTGTTAACTAGGGTCAGCAAGACTCCGGGGAGGCAAGAATGAGTTTGAAGGTACAGTGGAGGTTTATTTGAATGGAATCTGGGGAACAATCTGCGGGAGCCATTGGGACAACAATGATGCGACAGTTGTATGTCGACAGCTTGCACTTGGGTAAGTCTCAGTTTGAGTGAAAACCAGTCAACTCATTTTAATGATGTTTCAATATAAGGACAATCTTTGTAAATCCTGAGGGATTTTTGTGTTTGATGATTGCTTTTTCTGTTTGAAAGTGTTTGAATGCTGGAGTTGTTCTTCCCAGAATACTTCGCTTGCTTCAGCCGCATTGCACTTCAAAGAGGAAATCAGTATTTCCTCAGAAAGCTGCATATGGGATCTGGACAGGAGCAGACCATGGCAAATGCTTTGCTTTCAAAGTGAAATGTGTGAACAGGTCAGCAAGCTTCGGGCAAACACAAACTGCTCTACTGGACATCTGGGATATGTCCACAAGGAGAGAATTACGTGGTCCGATCCTGATCTCACATATCTGAGTGTCAATTAAGAGCAGCTCCAGTGAAGTTACTGAATCTATAACAATGTAAATGTGACCAGGATTAGACTCTAATGGGCTCCTAATCATAGGAACATTCCTGACTCTAGGAGCAAGGGGTTATCCTAGTAATCATCCATTCTGGTATGCCAAATAACACCTGGAAGCCATCCTACTTTTTTGGCAAATGGCAACATTTTAGAGCTATAGCCATATGGACAGGTTGAAAGTCCCTGTGTTGTCCTTGCTGACCACCACTTCCCACTGCTGCCAGAATGGAGTTAATCAACAGCTCCCTTTAGCATTATTTGGCTGGCTTTACTGCCTTTCCAACATTTCTTTCACTCACATACCAATGCAGTGGTTTTGCTTGTTACAAGCAGTAAGGGGCTTTTAGAGCAGACTTGCACTGTGACGTTCCTAATGACCATTCCGCTTTTTAAGACTGCTAGCCAGACCTAATCTAAGATGGTTTATAATGTTCACTACTAATCTGGACACACCATGCCAACTTATAAAAATATGAGGATTAGATGAGATAACAGTTCAGCCATCTGGAGGCTGTGATTTTGCTTATGACTTCAGCTGTCTACGTGCAGGGTCTCCTTCCCTCATTTCATGTAAGTCCTATCTGCTTTCCATACCCCGAGCATTTCAGCTGAACGAGGCCGCTGTTAGCAAAAGTAGTTCAGCGATATGGGTGAATGGTTTGGTCTTTTCAACAGGAATGGCTCCAAGCTGAACCGAGGCCAAAAAAGCCCCAAGCAAACAGTAGCTGAAAGTTTGAGTTATGTTGAATGTTTGGCAGAAATTTGGATCTCTGTACCACCAGGTGAACTCACAAGGTATCACTGGTGCTTTTCAGGTGCTCCATCCATCTGTTCCTTTGCTATCACCGTATCTGGGCTTTGTTTTAAATTTGCTGAGCTTAGCAAGGAAGAGAAGATGGCTCTGTAAGTGTTGCTGTAGATTCAGCATGAGAAGGAAAGGGAGCTGTTAATGAAATGTTCTGGGTGGATGGGAATGGCTGAATAGAGAAAAATGGATGGGGGCCTGATCTAATGGAGTGTGAGGCGGCTTCACTGTCCCAGGCACAATACATGGCATTCATGGGCAGACCATGGCACGTCTTCACGGAGTAAAGGACAGAACCAGGGAGGAAGGCCTGGTGGCATCACCTCTGCTGGAATTGTAACTGCAGTGGGCTGGTACTGTAGATTCACCTTCGGACTGGGGACTCTGTGTTGATTTTTGTAGTTAAGAACTGGGAGAACAGGAATGTAGCTGGCTCTGCCGCAACACAGTCATTGTACTAAAATATCCCACAACAAAATGGTGAGAACTGGGTCACATCTGTTACTTTTCTTTGTGCAGAAGACAATGCTGAGCTGTATGAAAATGTGATGAATTTACACTACTGAAGAAAGCCCTTTCTTTTCTACTCCAAGATTTTATATGAGCGAATGTTCCCACTTCCCTTCCTCCCAACTCTCATGCCCTATCCTGATTATTCTTACAGGGAAAAAGGTACAGCAAAACACATACCCTTTTCTGGACTAGGCCTTATTCCTGTTTTCTGGAGTGAAGTGCGTTGTCGTGGTGATGAAGAAAATATACTGTTATGTGAAAAAGACACCTGGCAGGACGGGACATGTCCTCAAAAAATGGCTGCTGCTGTCACATGTAGCTCCTCCCTGGGTAAAAAAATACATACGGTTTTGTTATCTCCTTATCTTATTTAAATAGAAGTAGTAATAATTACTCATTATTAAAGGAGAAAAAAAGTTTTCTTTGAACAGATTATACAGATTGAATCATTGCAACATTAACTGCTTCAAATACCTCAAGCAGTACCTAGCTTAACAACATTTTACCTTTCATCAGCAACAACAAATTGTTGCTTTGAGATGTAGGTTGTGAGAAAGAGTAAAGTAGCAAGAATCTCTGGCTGTAAAATGAAGATTGTTTCCCCACACTTTTGTTTAATGTCAAAATTATATTATTAGGAAAATAAGTTTCCTTCATATTTTTAAGATATTTGATATTATTTTAATCAACATGCTAACTAAATGGGCAAGTATGCCACCAGATTTAAGACACTGCTGGCCTTGCGAAGGGCTGGCCTTGCAGAGAATTGAAGAACCAAAGCAAGAGAAATAGTTTTGCCTAAAGAAACTGAAAACTATAAATGTTTTCACATTTTGCAGGTTCTATTGCAACTAGTCTTTTAAAATACTTACAACCTACCCCCACCCATATTTCATATCAGTGAAACACTAACATGAAATTGGAGAAATGCCCTCAGTATATTGTTGGTTTGGGTTTTATTTATAACCAAGAAAAAGATTAAAAAGTAGCATTAATTGGCTGGAAGGTCACACAAAAAGTACTCAAATTTTAAATAATTTCTATGTTAGATACAGTGAAACTTTAAAATTACCTTGTTCGCATTAGAGCAGTTATGGGGGTTTATATGGTTTTAAGCTGTTTCCATTATTCAGCAGTGGTGCTTTCAAGACAGTTTCTTGGTGCACCAGAAGAGAGCTACTGATTTTAAAAGACCAGAAACAGAAAGGGAACAATACTTGTACAATTCAAGTGAGACTCCACAGTCAAAGAGATTTCACTGCTCTGACTGGATTTTCTAATGGAATGAGAAAACACGAGGATGAATTTCTACTTCTGTGTCCATGACAAAATTTTTGCCTCTTACTTCAGATTTTACCCAATTTTGCTCTTACTCGTAGAAATGCAGTTCTACTGACTGATTCAGTATTTGGCCTTACAGCACTAAGTGTCTGTGAATGATCTGACACTTAGGTAATTCAAGATCAGTATGGTTACTTGTATGTAAAAGATTTTTCAGCTAGTGAGAGTGGAGCATAAGAGAAGTCACTTTACTTTCACGTTTTCCATCTAACTAGAAAAAATAAAATGTGGTTCTTGAGTGATGTCAGAGAAACCATTAAGCCATCTTCCTCCTTCTTTACTATCAGAATTATATTTTAGGAATTGAGTGACCTGTTCTATATCCTGTGTTTGCTCCCAGCCCCTGTCTTCACTCCAATCCGGCTGGCTGGTGGGAGCAATGCCCACGAAGGAAGAGTGGAAGTCTACCATGGTGGCCAGTGGGGCACAGTCTGTGATGACCAGTGGGATGATGCAGATGCTGAAGTTGTCTGTCGGCAGCTTGGCCTCGGGTTTGTTTTTCTACATGTTTGTTATTCCAGCAGCAAAGCAGGAGAGTTATCAGACACGCAGCTGAAGCTAGGAGAAGCGTAATTGTCCAAAAAGTGTTCCTTTAAAATCACGCTGATACTTTGGAGCAGTAACTAAGTTTATTTATAGAAGGTTCAGGTACAGTGACATTACTCTCAATTCCCTGGAACCAGTTTTCAGTGTCATATGATAGGGCCAATTTTGTCTGTTTGTCTGGACAAACAATGGATGTGTCTCGGAATAAATGTTGAATTTGTAGTGAAAACTCACTACAACTACTGTAAAGTTTCAATCAAATCTGTAGGTGAAGAAAAGGAATTTGACTGTTCAAATCCTTACGAACCATTTTGCTGCAGAGTCTGACAGCCTCCTTGCTTTGTCAGGAAGGATATGTTGTTTGGCATGCTTGTGAGAATCTCTCTAGATTTGTTTAAATCACAAGTCTCTGAAGATTGTCAGTTTGCATGTACTGAGGTAGAGATCTGTTCAAAGTTTTGACAGTTAAGCTTGTCAGTGATTCTGTCTGAACTAAGCATGGTCTGAAATACAGCTACAGCAACAGAACACAATTTTCTTGCTTCCCTTCTTAACAGCTAGGGGGGATTTTGATACCACACAGAGGATAAGTACTTGGTATTTGCAGAAAAATGCTCCAGAGGTGGGAGACTAAGAGGAGGACTGCAGGATCAGAGAGGAAGGAGATGAGGACAATTGGGATGGAAGGTCAGAAGTGTTGAAGAGGCAAAGAACTAGGAGCAGGATGCAGAGCAGGTGCTGGGTTGTACCCCATGCAGGAGACGGGGATTATGTCAGAGACAGACTGGATGAGAACTAAGCAGGTAAATGCAGAGGAGACTGGAACAGAACTCACCTGTTCAACCCTGCTGGGACTCGGATGACTTGAAAGAAGTGGTACGGAAGGTAGCAACTTCTGTGGCATTAATGGGCGGTCCCCAGAGTGTACCTGTGTTGTAACTGAGGCCTTGGGCTGCCCATCCCACCCAAATTAGCTCAGAAGAATGAGAACTCTGGACAAGTTAAAAAGCTTGTTGGTCTCCTGCTGAGCCAACAAGGGAACCAACATGCTTCTCTGACATCAGATTTTTAGTTTTCCGCAGCTTATTTTAGGTTGTATTTCTATATTCCTGCACATTTTCAATTAGGAATACCCAACGGAAAGTCTATCTTCTTGCAGGCTTTTCCTGCTTTTGAATTGGGCTGCTATTATTAGGTTTGGGGCATTACTAAGCTCTGCTTTGCATTTCTGTACACTAATGACAAGTGTAATGCTCTTAGCCTGCCTCCTTACTGATGACACGAAAACTTTTTATTACTTATATTTAATCATCACAAACTGCAGTCCTTAGATACTTCTAATTTGATCCATTTTTCTGAGTTAATAAATTGTATTAACGTGTGCTAAACCTGCTAAGTCTTTTTGAAAAATGTCTAGAGATTTACAGAATTTCTCAAGTAAGCAAGATGTTACAACAAACATGCTAATTAATATGAAGTGCAATCTTACCAACAGTGGCAGTAGACCAGTTCTGAAGTACTAAAAATAATCTAAATTTGCATACTGTTAATCCATCTGGAAACATGCCAGAAACTGTGAAAGTAAAGCTTCTCAGTAAGTAGCGTCCCACATCCCTTCAACTTTTCTGTAGCAGTCCTATAAAACTCCAGAATACAAATCTACCATTAATAGGTGGAAAATAATGATAACCTCTTTTATTATTTGATTTGCTAAATAATTTTTGCTTGACACAAATTCCCCTGGTTAAAATGATGGGACATGTTGTCTCTGCCTTAGTGTAACTCCAGAGACTCTTACTGGGGTATGGTATAAATTGATTTTAGCATACAGAGTAGCCCATCATTATCTCTTTGATTTCAGCCAGCCTCTTAATGAATAAGGAATTTTTTTCCTTAACATTTTCTATACTTTTCTGCCAGCATTTGTATCAGATACACTGGAAAAACAAGATGCCTTTTTAGTTAATTTAAACTAATTCTTTAGATAGATAAATAATTACACTCAAAAATTTAGACATTTCAATCTTGCCATTTCAAGCTACAGTGAATATATGAACAGAGAAACTCTTGAGTGGAAAGAAACCAACCCATGGCAAACATTTACATATGAAAGACATGGTATTTTAAATAGAATTGGAAAAATCCTGATAGATGATAAAGGATTAAACACTGCATAATTTCTGTAATTCTAAAACAATGGAGCGTTTTCAATTGACTTTTTGTGCTCAAAATCCTTTCTGCTGACAGAGAATATACCCCACACAAGGCTAGTCATTGTGTCTGCTTCCTGTTCTTATTTCTATTGCTGATTGGTGGTATGACATTGTCAAGTCACTTAACAACTCTTTGCTGTGGTTTTTACATGACTAAATGGGGAACAATCACTTTTATCTGCCTCATCTGGGTATTTGAGATTTGATTAATGTGCTTGGAGGACAACAGGTGAAAGTCACTGTAGAAATATATATCGGATTATTTTTACTACATATAGACATTAAATGAATATTAAAATTAGAATGCACAAACCCAAGCTGTACATTTATAATCTCTCCTAGGAAAGTCAAAAGACACAGAAAAGGAAAATCTTCAGTTCACTTGCTCCTGACTGGGTGTTCCTTGCATTTCTACAGGGGTGTTGCCAAGGCGTGGAGCCAGGCTTACTTTGGAGAAGGCTCTGGCCCCGTGCTGCTGGATGAAGTGCGGTGCACGGGAAATGAATTCTCGATAGAACAGTGCCCGAAAAGCTCCTGGCGAGAACACAACTGTGGCCACAAAGAAGATGCTGGTGTTTCCTGTACACCTCTCACAGGTACTTCAGTCATCAATCATCACACGGGAAAACAGGGACAAAGGCAGAGTTCACAGCTCTGGAAAGAGAACTTTCGAAGTTGCAGATGCACAAAACCAGGACCGGATGCAGTAAATGCAATGTTACTGATTTTGCTTTAGAACAATAATGAGATCTAAGAAACACTGATCCTTGTTTTTGTTTTCCCTTACTTGTTGGCGGCCCAGATGGTGCACTAAGGCTCACGAGTGGGAAGGGCAGTCATGAGGGCCGCCTGGAGGTCTATCACATGGGGCAGTGGGGCACGGTCTGCGACGATGGCTGGACGGAGCTGAACACGCAGGTGGTTTGCCGGCAGCTGGGATTTAAGTAAGATTACTTGATATTGGATATCTGACTCTGTGACTTGACTATGATGACAAACAGTTACGTGAACCCTACATGGACCCTGTTTTAAGAGTCTGATCTTTTAATATTAGCTGAATACTTCATAGAAACTACCAAGTTAAAATCCATTGAAGTCTGCTTCCCTCAGTCTCACAGAGGTATTTAGGCCTTAGTTTAGGTAGAAGAACCTTCAACAGATGTGATTTAGCAAACTTTATTCACCGAGTTCCTTCCGATTATATTTTTTGCAGAGATCAATGCATGTGCTATAGAGAAAAACGGATTTTGATTTCTATTTTGCCTATACAAGTTTGATTCTTCTAAATCTTTGCTTGTTGTACAGTCATTATTAATGACAGACATTCTCAAGGTGTAAGTCCTTCTGCACTACCTCAGGAAATCCCACAGAGTTATGTATTAAAAAGCATATTTTAGAAAAATCCAATTCGTTTCTTGCATTCACTCTTCCCTACTTTTCCTACTGACTGTGGCTACAAAGACACCCTCTCAGTAGGTGACTGTTGTCTTAACTTCAAACTGTGACAGCTGACACTCAAAAAAGGATTTTGTGTCACACTGTGACATTTAAACGTATATGTAATACTAAGAACATACTTAAAGCCTCAAAGTCATTGAGCCAGCCATATGCTTGGTTGACAAGAGGCCTTAATCAAAGGTATTACATTCTTAAGTTTGTATTAATGTGACAGTAATTCCTGAAAAAGAAAACATTACTGAAGAGGCAACATATGCTGCTCTCATTGAATTTAATGCTAACTGAACCTGCTTACTGTTAATACTTAAGAAACCTTCATTTTCTCAGGAGCAACCACTTCCTTTTCTAATGCTTCAGCATCACGTGTCCTCTGATCACTGTGGACCAAAACACACCTCTATGTTGTGCAGGTATGGAAAAAGTGCAGGTATGGAAAAAGAGAGCTACTCAGAAGGAAGCTTGGGGCCCATCTGGTTGGATGATGTGATCTGCTCCGGGAAGGAGACAAACCTTCTGCAGTGCTCCCAGAGGGAGTGGGGGAAGCACGACTGCAACCATCAGGAGGATGTCAGACTCATCTGCCACCCAGAAAACGACAGCCACAAGCTCTCACTTGGTAAGGACACTCTTTGATAAAGCCACAGTATGAGTATTGCTGTGGATACAGGTCCAAACAAAGTATGGGATACCTAAGGATTCTCAAAATCCTACTATTTGTCAGAGGGGTGCAAGGAAGAAACAGGAAGGGAAAAAACCTTACTTTTCTCCCAAAGATCACAGGAAGTAATCAAGTTTTGTTTAGAGGAACGTAAGCATGCAGAACATCAAATAAAGCTCAACCCAGATTTGCAAGGTAACAAAGTCACATTCCAGACATGCCATTCTCTCAGTCTCCACCAGATTTTAGATCTATTCAGCACTTCCTGATGGTCTACCCAATTTTACTTGGCACTTCTCAGCCTCCAAGTAAATCTTCTATGGTGTCAAATGCTGGAGACACACCTGAGCACTGAGGAATATAAATCAATAGTACATCCTCCCATGGCTCTGCATTCAGACAATCCAAAACAAGGGATATGGAGAAGATGGGAAATTCAGAGATAGCAAAAAGGAAGAGTGAGAAGCATTAAGTTATTTCTGTGTTACTACTGCCTGTCATTTATATCGTGTCTGGGTGAATGGGCCCCACTTGCTGACCAGGACAGAATGATACTACATACACAGATAAAAGAGTCAGTTCCAATGTCAAAAGCCTACAAACTTGTATGAAAATAATCAAAAGACTGATAAGAAATTATAGAAAAATACCCATTACACAGTAAAATTGTAGAACCAAATGTAAACAAATAAATTCCAAAGATTCTTAAATCCACATGTAGATAATTAAACAATAATCCTGCCTATGAGATACGCACCGTAGAAACTACAGAGGAACAATAGGTTGCACAGCAATTCTGAAAAAGTTTCATTTTACAATTTGCTACATGAAATGTGTAGCTTGTCAGTATGTAGCCTTTTAGAAAATTGCTGCCAACGCCATTTAGCTTACCCAAGAATATTTCAGTTGAATTTGAAACTAGTATTATATGCCTGTTTCCTGGAAATCACAGAAGGTTTATCCCATAAACTACAACATGGATTTACTGCACAATGTTGCCACTTGTTATAACAACATTCAGCACTTCCACATGGACTTCTCTGGTCTCTCCCCTCTTTATAGGCTTTTTCTATATAACCCTCTCACCATCCAATGAATGTTTTATGTTGCAGTACATATATCAAATCCTATTTGGTAGAAAGAATTTTCTCAAACGAAAAATAAGAGGAATTCAAACCATGACTGCTTCTTTACAGATGCAAACCATCTGTGCCGCTTTGCTCAAATTCCTATAAAATATAATCTCTGCTGAAGGAGGTCTGGTTCAGTTAAATACATCCATATGGTAACCTTCTCACATCCCCATTACCAGAATGCTATATTAATTTTGTGCTCATAAATATATATATATTTTCTAAACCACAAGAAGATGAGATAACAATAAAATATTATTAGTATTCCATGCCTCTATCTGGCTAATAGAAGTATAATTCTTGCCTAAGTTGTATTCTTCTGGAACACATCAGTTCAACAAGAAAATAAGAAAGTTTATCTGACATTTCCTAGAAGATTTCTGATTGGAAAGTGGACAAAGTGTTGTTACCATTAACTTCCCAGCATTTGAAAAAGCATTTTTTTCCCTGTAAGGATAAACTCAGTGGAAAAAGGATGAGAAATTAGTAGATGATAGGACTTAGGGAAACACACTTCTTAAGGAACACTAAAAATGAGAGAGAATACACTCCAATAATGATGTTTGCTCAGTAAGAACATGCCAGTGTAGGTAAACAGAAGGATGGTGAAGTTAATTCATATAACTGTCCAGACAGTATGAACTCCAACAGAAACAATACGCTTTAAATTACATTGGAAGCGAACAGACTTGGATTTTATCTTCAAATATTTCCCCACTCATTTAATGACTTGGGCCAGATTTAACTAGTGCTGACCAGATTCATGTTTGGTATACAAAAGTTATTCACACCCTAAACTAATCTGAATTAAATACCAAATGCAAATATCTCAAAATACTGCTTTGTTTAAGAGTGCCATAAAGTAATTCCTCATCCTCACAGGACAGAAGAATGAGGAAGAGTCTTTTCCATTATTCTAAAAAGCAACTCTCATGAGTGTATTAAAGATTATAAAGTATTCCATACAAAAAGATTTAGAAGGTGATTCTCCCTTAAACATTATAAAGTGGCCACAGAGGAATTCGTAACTGTTTTAAGGGTATTTGCATTGCTTGCAGGATATAGAGGAATTTTAGAATAAGTGAGAATTAAGTATGTACTTTGCCTAATAAGTCAAAATTTAACTACAGGCCAAGCACTGCAGAAACCAGGACAAACAAAGTTTGACTAATCCACATAAGTGAGATTTCATATTTTGAGCATATCTGAATAAACAATCAATTTAAACTGCTAGACATTAGTCTAGAATAAAATGCTGCAGAACATTGTGCATAGTGATAAGGAATAGCTGAAGTTCAACTCAGTGCTGAGACAGTGGTTAGGAGGAGCAGCAGCAACCAGTTTGAGAATGGGTTTATGGACTGAGATATAGTTAAATTCACCCACAGAGTTTCTGTAAGGAAAATCTGTCCAGCTTGTATGGGTATAGTATCAAAGGTACCTCAGGTGTTTTCTACCTTTTTGTGGAGAATTGTGGTCCATTTCTGAGCTGTGTCACATATTTGCATGGAATGATGGAACCAGCTGAACTCTGAAGAGTAAAGTACAGTAGTATTTAGTATTTGTCTTATAATTTGTACAAACTGCTTCCTTTTGCCAGCCAGGAAAAATATGGTTACTTTAACCATTGATATTAGGCTTGTTGAACATAAATATCAGTTGTACTGAACATAATGAAAATAACTGCAAAGTACCCGTTCTTGCTTCTGTTGCTGTGAGCTGACAGCAGTCATTTATTCCCAGGTCCTCCCATCAGGCTGATGGATGGTGAGAATAAGAAGGAAGGACGTGTGGAGATTTTTATCAATGGCCAGTGGGGCACAATTTGTGATGATGGATGGTCTGATAAGGATGCAGCTGTAGTCTGCCGGCAGCTTGGCTACAAGTAAGAAAACTCATTAAGCTGTTTCTCAAGTTATGTTTTCTGTATCTAAAAATCTTAAGTTTCTGCAACCAAATACCACAAACATGTCTAATAAGATACATCTTTTAAAACTTGTCAGTTTGTCATTCTTTTAGAAAACTGTATTCCTACTATTTGTATGAAAAATAGTACGGCTAAGTTTTCAAAAGGAATATTCATTAAGTAGCATAACTGGGAATGGGAATGTTAGTATTCAAACACGAGTCATAGTCTGACAGGCAACAGAAATGCAAGTTAATGTCAGTTATTAAATGTTTTTCATTAGAAGTTAAACATTCCCAATTATTAATCTATTAATTAAATACAAAATTTCCATTGCCATATTTGTTTCAAAAACAGGTCAATGTCCACTGTCATGAGGTGTGAATAAGATGACTGCAGATTCAGGCACAACATTTACTAAATTCCTAGTTTGATGGAGCTTTTTCCTTCATTTACTGATCTGGCTTGATTTGATGTAGCTTGAAGATCTGATGAAACTGTTACACAAGGGATTATGGCTCCAGTCTGCATGACAGTAATTTGAATAAGCTTCATTTAATACAGGAATAGACCTGGCAGAACAAACCCACCCTCTAATTAAAACCACTGCAATATATGTGTCACTTTTGAAAGAAATGACTTAATCAGGCTTACATCACTCATCAGCATTTTTTTTTTCTGGATATCCAAGAGCAGCAAAAATATAACAGCTATAGAGCAGATATATAAATAGCAGTACTAATAAGATTTGAAAAATATCCAGAACACTAGTGAAATACAACAGGAAATTAGTAAAATGTCTTCTCCAAGTGTACTTCTAAAGAAACTTGAGCTGAAGAAATACAAATCATATTAACTGTTTGTTGTACCTAGCAATGTGAAGTTTGTGTAACTAAAGATCATCAAATTATATCTGAACACACAATATATGCCTTTTAAAAACTGCCTGATATTCATTTAGTAAAATCTATTTAAAAGTAATACTAGACTATGGCTTCAAAACTGCAAAATTTGACTTACAAGTCAAAATATCACTCTCACAAGTTACTTAACTTGTAAATTCTAGCATAGGTATCCACCTATCCTAATCCACAGGATTTCCTGATTAACAATATCATGAGTAATGATAATATTGCATCTGAAAAGCTCAGCATGTTCTTGTGCATGGCCCTACATGTGCAAAAAGTGAAAGGAAAAGACCTGAAGCCACTCTTCTCTCTAGGACAGATCTGAGTAGGCAAAAAGGTTGTTTCTCTGATGGCTGTCAGTGCACAAATCATGGCTTGGAAAGCAGCAATTAAGGTACGTGTGTTTGTTAGTGGTGGACTAAAGCCAGTTTTAAGAGCACATTCCAGCATGTAACAAACACACAGACATAACGTTTGTACCTTCTGAGATCTCCCAGTTATATGAAATAATTTTCTCTATTGAGATGCACTCCTTGCTCAAAAGCACCATGATTTTTTTACATTTGTTTCCTGACAGATGTTCCACAGTGGGGGTTGGTTTGGGTTTTCTTTGGTGTTTTTGGTTGGTTGGTTGAGTGGGTCTGAACATCTTTCATTCCCATTATCAGCAAACCGAGAGATTACTGATGCACAGTAGGAGATAAATGGCTTTCATATAAAGGTAGGAAGGAGGTAGTGCCCTTATTTATTAAGGAACTGATAAGATTCTGCAGAGACAATTCTGTACTAAACTGCAATAAATACTTCTCTGGGGAAGGATAAGAATACTGTGGTGATTCACAACAGAGAAGTTTTCAATATCCCGAGTAACTTTAGAACAAAGCCCTAAAGCAGAAACTTTGTTATTTGACATAGAGATACCAAAACCAGGTAAGAATTTACAAGTGCCTGTATTGTGTCACTGTGTTGTAACAGCAAACATGAACACATCAGCTGCCCACAGGTATCAGAGAGTTGGACTTATTTTTTTGTGGTTATCTGTAATCAGAGTATCCCTCACAAAAGAAAAACATTTGGAGCAAGAAGAGTCACACTACTTGGGACTGACAAGTCAAATCATAGTAAACTCTTTAGGCAGAGATTGTCCTATACTGGTTCTGAAGGCAGTTAAAAGCTTTGGATTATTTGGCAAATACCTCCTAACTATGGAAATTGAAAATGTGTAAGGACAGTTGACCTTGTGGCATCATCTCTTGTCTGGTGTTTTATGAGCTTCTCTTTCCTGGCTTTTTACAATTCCTGCATTCTAACCAATGTTCCCTACTTGGAAATCCTGCTCACCTACCCTTCAGTACACAGTAAAAAAATCCACACAGGCAAAGCTATCCATGTGCAAATTTCAAAAGGGAGGAAGTTCCTATGTGTTACTTTCATGTTTCAGTTATATGGATGTGGCAGTTGAGAGCTGGGTGCAGTTTGATCCAGCCACACTTCTACTATGACGAACCTTTGAAAATGGTTTGATAAATCAGGATTCCTCCCCAAAAGACCAAACCCAACTGAAGAAGGGATGTAAACTCTTAATGCCATTCTCGCCCACCTTAGCCAACACTGCAGGTATTAAAGAGGTACAAAAAGAGCTGTAAAGGGAGAGAAATACTTTCTTGCCTAATACATTTTCATAGTCAAATTCTCTTTCTCTACTCCAGCATTTTATCACACCTGCAGTTACCGTTCTGTATGCATAGAAGCAGTACTTTACAATTACAAAATATCCTTTAAAATGGGAACCTATATTTTAGTTAGCTGGAATTCCATATATGTTTATCCCAGTAAAATGCCAGTAAATTGCTCTTAACCAATAGGAAAACTGTAGTTCAGGCACACCTAGAGGTGTCTGTGGCTTCCTACCCCACTTCTCTGTAGAGCCAGTTGGGTGGTCTCTCACTCATAATTCTTTCTGACTCTTAAACCATATACAAAAAACCATCTATTTATAAATTAAGAAGATTGTCCCAAGTAATTATCAGTAATAATCTAGCACAAGAATTGCCAAATAAGATGCTTAAATGCTACACAAGCACCCAGTACTGGGCTCCTCCCAAGAACAGTGGGGTGCAGACACTGAATGGGTCTCCAGTCACATGACATTTTTAGAACTCAAATGTGGGGTGCCCTTTAAAAAAAGACATGATAACAAAATATTTTAATAACTATTAACAACTAATAGGTCTGTACATCATAGCTCCTACTGCACCAGAAGTATACTGTATTTAACTGGCCCATCTTTCTGAGGGAATCAGAACTGAACAAATTATTTTTAGCATTCACAGATGCTGACTTTATATGAGGATTAAAGAGATTACAAAAAAGCAGCTTTCACATAGTTTGCTTCATGGCAAAATGCAATGCTGATACAATGTAGAATACTTTGGACACTGACTTACACAAAAGCAGCTTTTAAACATTAATGAACTGTAGTAATTTTGTCAGAGTTTTATTTTTTCTACATACCAGAATAAGAGAGGCAATGAGAAGGTGGTTGTTATCAAGTGAAACAACAACAGGGTTTGGAATGAAACCTCAATATCTTTCACTACTCACTCAGAAATGTTTGAATAAAACGTAGAATAAAGCCGCCAAATGTTTCATAATTAAAAAAATACGCTCTGTTTGCAGAGGTCCAGCAAGAGCAAGGACAATGGCCTATTTCGGTGAAGGCAAAGGGCCAATCCATGTGGATAATGTGAAGTGTACTGGAAATGAGAGATCCTTGGCAGACTGCATCAAGCAGGACATTGGGACACACAACTGCCGGCACAGTGAGGACGCGGGGGTCATCTGCGACCACCTAAGCAAGAAAGTCCCTGGGAACAGCAATAAAGGTGAGGCCCTGTTGTGAGGGGAGACCAACAGATCCAGGCGGGCAACTGTCATGGTAGGAAGAGACAGACTTAACAATCCCGCCTCATGGAGGAAACACTTCTATCAAAAACAATTATAGAAACAAAAGGGGTGCAAATCCTCTCTGCTTCCAGTGTGTAAGCTTATTCTGTGCAGCTGCACAAAGGAATCACCAAGACTCCTGAATTGATACAGGGTATTTGTCACCATGGTTTACAGCAGCCATGTTCTTTAAGTTGCTTGAGGGACAGGAAAATGCAAAAACCTGAACAGCTCCTTTCAGCTTTTCAAGGTACAGGTTATCCTCAGATAAGGACGGAGACTTGTATGGTTGACCAAGGTCTGCTTCCAGTTACAGGAAGTAAGGA
This sequence comes from Pomatostomus ruficeps, assembly GCA_013400735.1. Taxonomy (NCBI): domain Eukaryota; kingdom Metazoa; phylum Chordata; class Aves; order Passeriformes; family Timaliidae; genus Pomatostomus; species Pomatostomus ruficeps. Next base: position 191,858 of record VYZT01052191.1, on the reverse strand, counting down.
AGAGCCCTATGAAATCCTACATGTGAGAAGCAAATGCATAAAGGACTCTGATCACAGTCAAAAGAACTCAGCTACAAAGGATTTCTAAGCCTTGGAAGAATTCAATGTATTTTCCCCAGTCAAAAGATCTCAGTTATAAAGAATTTCTAAGTGTATTTTCCCCAATCAAAATTTGCTTGTTAAAAATTACCATGAAACATAGAATACATTCAACCTTTAGGTTTTTTTAAAGTTAACTATCATTGAATATTGGCTACTTCTCATGTTGAGTTTAATGCTCTTTATGTCTCCTTTCCTGGTTTAGATTCTCTTGCTTCTGTTTGTGGACTGAGGTTACTCCATCGTCGACAAAAGCGAATAATTGGCGGGAAGAATTCTTTACGGTAAATAATTGGTAAAGAGAAATAATTTGGAATATAAAGCTTCCAAGACATGTATTTGTCATAAGGGGTTTGCCTGATTTACAATTTTATTGTGGCTTGTGGTTTGTTTTTCTTTTGACTTGTCATGATGTAGGAGTAGAAATACACCCAAAGCAAATGTGGTAGGAAATTAAAAAGTATTAATTGATAAATACTTGCAGCATTAGTGGAAAATCTGTAAATGCATATGGGTATAGACCTTGAATGGCTTACATTTTTAACTTATGAAATAGCTATTTTACTTTTATCAGAGGATATCTTGATATCAGGATGTGAGCTATAAAATGACCTATGAATGTAGTACAAGGTTTTAAATGCCACCTACACAAAAAAAAAAAAAAAAGGCCTGGGTATGATTCACTAAGACCTTATTTTCCTTCACAAAATAAGCCTTGACAATGACACAGCTAAAAAATCAGGAGGCATTGACTTTACTTTCTTGACAGTTGTGACTAAACACAAAAAATAGACATTCACACAATCTTACAAAAGGCAAAATACACTAACAGTATCATTACACGTCACTGTGCAACCTGTTTCAAAGTACATGCAGAGCACCAATCAATCCATTTCAAAGAAGACACTGCCCAAGTGCAGGAGCTTCAAAGAACAGTAACAAGAGGGAGCCCAGAAAAAAATTTAAACACAGCCAGATAAAGTAAAGTGGGATGACTTACCTTACACAAATGAGGGTAACGGATAATGCATTGTACAGGAGGAGATTGAGAATTCTTGTCTCGGAATATATATTCTAAGGACACTTGCTGAAACGCAACGGTGACAAATAATGTATTGCACAATTGAGTTGGAGCAAGGAAGCTGGTCTCGTCATAAATCAGTAAAGGGATGTTAAATGGAGCAAAAAGGTGAGAAAAACCCAAAGTGCACATAGAAATGCTTCAAAATCAAGAAAGGGAGCATACGTACATATCAGAAAAGGACTCAGTGTTGCAAGAAGTCATTAAGACAAAGAACTTGAGGAAGTTTGAAAAGAACTGGATACTTACATATGTACCAGCAAATCCAAAGCTTGTCTGAATTACCGCATTTTAGAAAAACATACTAAATCCTATGTTCCAAAAGTGAAAAGTGTCTAAATTGTTTTATTCTTTATGGGAAGTAAATCCCTCCACCTTACTCTAAAACACTTGGCACTGGTAGCTCTGAGATGCTGGACTAGATGACCCCTGGCAGCTCTTGTCCAGCACACCCATTCAAGCTGACTGCTCAGAACACACTTCAGACTACAAGCTGCTTACTCTTAGATGCTGCTGTTGCTTACAGGTGCATCTCTCTCCCTTTCCCTTCTCTGACTCCTAATCTATTAAGGCAGCAAAACAGAATCCATCCTGTATTTGTAGGTCAGCAAATACGGCCAAATCTACTTTAGAAGATGATCACTAGCTGAAAAAATGTGCTCATCTATTACTTGAGATTTCTACATTTGCTTTAGACCTCTTAGTTTGCCAGCTTCCTTTTTAATGAAAACAGGGATGGATACTGGGTTCAGCTTTTCAGGAAATTCCCCTTTCCCCTCTCCAGCTGACAGGAAATTTCTGGTTTGTTGACTTGGACAGTATTTGGCGAGGAACCCATAGAATGTATTTTTGGCACAATGAATGCAATCTGAGAAGGGAAAATCCAAATAGCTGACTGTGGGAAGAAGCACTCGAGTGCTGGATGCCCAAAATCTCTGTAAGGTAATCTGGACCATTGTTAAACGGAATTCTGAATGCTGCGGGAATATAAAGGTATTCACTACTTCCAATAAACAGCATATTTTGTAAGCTGTGTCAAAGAAAGCCAACAGGATGCACGTTTCAGGGAACTGAGCAGCTACCTGAGTTCTCCACTGCTGTATCTGAACACCACGTGTCACTCCTCCACAGGGGCGGCTGGCCATGGCAGGTGGCCCTGCGGCTGAAATCCTCTCACGGTGACGGGAGACTCCTGTGTGGTGCCACTCTCATCAGCAGCTGCTGGGTCCTCACTGCTGCACACTGCTTTAAAAGGTGGGTCTCTCTTCAATAGTGCACTGTGTTTCACACTGTTTTGTTCTGGGCATAGGCAAAACCATTCTGGTTCAAGCCCATGGAAAACTGCTCCAGGAGTTGGCCTTTGGTTTTGAAAACCCTACCACTCAACATCCTTTCCCTCAAACAAACAAACCATCCTAATACATTGAAATTATTTGGGTGTTATCATTCATGTGATTTATATTAACAACTTCAGCATTTTCATGAAAAAATATAAAGAACACTTCTGACATTTTAACTTTCTGTTCCAACAAAAATGCAGCTTATGGCTTTCAGGTTAGTGAAGACAACTGAGCAGACACCAAACACAGAGACTGTAACATTTCAGATTAATTTTGGTAACAACAGATCTTGGCAGTGATAGACATTTTTACTGTATCACAGCAGTGACTAAACGCAGGACTGCACCGCTGATGAGGTTACTGAGGTATAAAAGCATCAACTTGCACAATAAGGAAGCAAATCCTGTGATTAATGATTATTTCATTGGAATGGGCTGGGGAAAATGCATAGAAGAGCATTACAGTTTTAGGGGTATTTGCAAATTTGCTCAAGTGGGCTGTAAATGTTTCAAATTTTGACTTTGAGCCTTTCCTTTTGCACACTAGTAACTGAAATGAAGAATCAGATATACTTTTACTCAAATGTAGAATGTTACCTTTGCTCAGCACCAGATGCACATCTTTTCATGTTTCCTGAAATCACAAAGGACTTTCCTTTGTAACATTTCAACTTGAAACAGTCAAACTCAGTAAAATTTCCTGCTATATAAGCTACACTTAAACTGCAATTAGACCTAAGCACGCAGCTCCAACAGCCTGTGGATGCACTACTGTTTACTGTAAATGAGGGAAGGCGCCTTCAGCTCTAGGCTGGCTTTGGACAGGCTGGGCTGAACTTCCAAATGATCTCAGAGTGATTTTAAGGGATAGGTTTTCAAGAGCTATCTATAGATCAAGTGCCTTCTTCACATATTTTTCCGCAGATGGACAGGAGAAAGGCCAGTATACCATTTCTCATATCCTGGAAATTGAAACAGTGCTTAAGTAACCGAAGTGGGCTCATCTGTATTAGGGATAAAAATTAAGCATAATTTTATGCATGATGATTAGAATTGTTCACCAGTACTACAGCAGAATTACTGGTTTCTATACCTTGCAGATGCATAATTTAAGATAAAATGTTGGAAGCTATTTTTTGTTTTATAACCCACCCATCTTATTAGGAAGCTTTGTCCTGAGTTATTCTGATAGCTATAGGGAAAGCCCCTATACTTATCCTATATAGAAGGTCATCATGAGATGAACTGATGTTTGCTCACAGCCTGCAGCTCTCTCTCCATAAAGCCCAGAAGTGAAATTTTGCGCATGGAAGACCTGAAGGAGATATTCAGTGGTACAGCTATATATTGTGCAGAAAACTGTCATGTTCCTGCTTTGCCTGCTGCTCCTCAAGCAAGCTTTAGCAAGCTGTGGAGACCAAAACATTGTTGGATGGTATGAAAAGAACAGGCATAGGTTAAAAGGTGATGGGACACTGTGGGGTATTTTCTGCAAGCATATTAAAGATTTCCTGTTGAAGGCTATAGGGAGAGAAATAAAAGGAAAAAAATTCTATTAGCTTAGCCAGATTTTAAAATAAACACATGTACCCAACAGTACTCCCTTGTTTGCATTTTGCCCGGGAAGGGCTGTGTGTCCTGTAATGCAAAAATCTTCAAAGGCATGCACAGAAAATTGTTATTTCAGCCACAGTGGTCATCTCTAATCACCATTTAGTCCATGATGTGAAAGAAATTTGGATTATATCAGATGCAAAACAAGCCTAAGATTTACAGGCCTCCTGTCAGTTTGACAATAGGTGCTTGTGATGCATATGTGATATATATGCTTTGCCATCCTTACTATAACTTCAGTTGATGTAAGAGGTTTTTATTAAGTTACCTCAGCCCCCAGAATTTCTCAACCAACTTACAAAGCAGGCCTGAACTCTGTTCTCATTCCAGTAATTATTAGGAGCACGGCAATGATGTCAGTGCTCAGGATGTCATTGCACTTCCTGGTAGTTTGTGCTACCCTTATTAAATAAATTTATAATGCACACCCTGCACATTTGAAGTAAATGCCAGTCACGGCAGATGCCCATAAGAAACTTGACTGTGAAAACATACAAAAAGGAACACAGCACAACCTGAGACCTTGCGAGAAGGTTCTTATATTCCTTAGGACACACTGGAATGTCAGTGTAAACACTTGAGGAAGCATTTTTGCTCTTTAAATAAATCTTTTGGTAACATTAATTAAGTGAACAATAAAGAAACTGATGAACTCCACTTGCCTGCTCAGGATGTGACTTTGCCCAAGCCAGCCCTGTTTGTTTTCACCTCCACCTCAGGTACGGCAACAACACTCGCAACTACGTAGTGCGGGTTGGAGACTATCACACGCTGGTGCCGGAGGAGTACGAGGAGGAAATTGGAGTCCAGGAGATTGTGATGCACAAGGAGTACAGGCCTGACAGCAGCGACTACGACATTGCCCTGGTGAGGCTGCAGGGGCCTGAGGAACAGTGCGCCAGGTTCAGCACCCACGTCCTACCTGCCTGCTTGCCACTGAGGAGAGAGAGGCCACAGAAAACTGCTCCCAACTGTTTCATCACTGGGTGGGGTGACACAGGTAAAATAATTTCCGTGTACCAATCTGGTTATCTGAGGCTGCTTTAAAAAAAAAACCCTCAAATAATTAAAATAAGAAAATGCTCAGCATTTTACTCTTTTTACATAGGGGAATATCTTGTCTCCTGATCTGTAACCAGGAATGACAACATTTTGTTTACTGAATATAGTTTGGAAAGCAGTGATTAACCATGTCACTCTAAATCACCAACCCTGTTACAAAAATGGCCTCATTAAGACTGACAAGCAGGAATAAAAAGCTTATTTGTTGCCAGGCACACCCAGCAGAGCAGCTTATCACCCCCTGCCTCAGTACATAACTAACAGCTCTAACACATTTAAGGTTTCAAAGGTAAGGACCATGAATATTTTAATTTTAGAAAGATTATTTAAATTACAGTACTTCAATAGAAAAATGGATGGAAAATATATACATAACAGAATTTCAAATAACATGTTATTGTTATTTGTTACCACTGACAGCTTTGATTTAAATAATAGAACATCTTGCCGACATTTACAAGAGCCTCAATGCATTCTGCATTCCAGGTTTCTACTCGCTTTTCTTTGCTCAGTACAAGATTCTTCCTCTTCAAAGGTCCTTGTCCCTTAAATGTTTCACAAATTAATAACCATGTTTTACTTTTATGTTTTTGTGGTGCTGAATACAGTGCAAGACAGCAGCCACACTTGAGCCTTTCTTGCAGTGACTCACTCAAACTGGCAAGGAGACAAGGCACGGCCAAGTATCCGTTCCTCCTCTCCACATGCGCTAATCTGTGTGCACAGATGTTGGGGTCACTGTACTACAATAATGGAGAGAGATGTGTAGGGTGGGTTTTTTGCTAAAAACAATTGTTAATTCATTGCCTAGCTCTGTCTAGCCTTTGTACATAATTCATTGAAAGTTCTGTAATACTGTTAACTTCGGACATCTATTTAAGGAAACATTAACCACTGCAGTAATTGGCTCCAATTTAGGGTAAGAAATTACATCACTGCAGTATCTCAGCTGACATATCACACTTACTATATGAATCATAATTACTTCACAAGTTAGAAGATTTTACTTAAAAAAGGCCAAACCATCACTGGCTTTCATGTCCCATGCTTCCAAAAGCAGGGCAAGCTATGGAAAAAAAGTAGAAAGATCCATTTGGATGCTCTACTTGGAAGCCACCAGGAGATGCAGCAGCTGTCAGGCTGAGCTACACTAGATTTGAACTGGTGACATAGAAATGAAGTATTTCTACTCCTTTACTCTCAGCTGTTCAAGACTCCCAAAAATTGCTTCCACATAGAGGTATTAAAGCATATGTTCTTCTGTAGAAGACACAAAGTGCTCAGAATAAACCAAACTCCAGCCTTGGAAAGATCCAGAGAACACATGCAGAGAAACTACTTTTTTTTTTAAAGCATCTGTATTTTATGCTTACAGTATCTATAGTATTTTAGTATTATATTTAATGCACAGATTTTTTCAGTAGTCTTGCTTCCAGTAATTTTATATAATGACAAAGCAGTGTGAAGGCCTGAGAGCAAAAATTGGATTAAATCACATCTATGTTTCCAAGACCAACCACAGTAAAGAGACAATAATTTGGATCTCCTTTTTAGGACGGGCTTATTCAAGAACATTACAACAGGCTGCCATCCCCTTACTGCCCAAGAGGGTGTGTGAAGAGCGCTACAAAAGGAGATTCACAGGAAGAATGCTCTGTGCTGGAAACGTGCAGGAACAGAAACGTGTTGACAGCTGTCAAGGAGACAGCGGTGGACCACTGATGTGTGAACGCCCAGGGGAAAGCTGGGTTGTGTACGGAGTGACCTCCTGGGGCTATGGCTGTGGGGTCAAAGATTCCCCAGGTGTCTACACAAAAGTATCATCTTTCGTACCCTGGATTAAAAGTGTGACCAAACTATGAATGTCCGTAATGAAAACCACACTTTGAGGCAGGACAACTGGAAAAGCACATGCAGTGCACAGCTGGGGCCCACAGTGGGTGGAAGCAGACATTTTCCTGATTCGTGTGTTTTTCTTTTTATTAATTCCAAGTTGTATACACAACCCTTCCAGTTAGGGATTACTGTCCTCCCTGTTGCAGAAGTTTAAATATTGCATGAAAAAGTTACCATGTATCTAGGGGGAAAAGTGACAGCCAGTTTAGAGAAATACTGGAGCAGGACAGCTGGAGACTTCGCAGAGACTCACTGCCCACAAGACTGTAGCTCCAAGCTATTTATGCTCCAAGCTTCCCTACAATTAATCACAGATCTCAATTAATCTTCAGTCTAGTTTATTTAATCTATTGTTCCTATGATTTTATACTCAGTCCCCTAAATCTGACTCATGTTTCAGTAGCGAATGAGACCATGAGTAGACTGATTCTTGCTAAGTAATTCTGAGTATATAATAAATGCAGGAAGGAAAATAATGGTCAGTAATCAGATCCCCCAGCTAGTCTGCTAAATGTCCTCACAGGCTAGTGTGCATAAAGTACACTCCCAAGTAAAACAGGCAGTACGCTGACAGCATCCCCACAAACATCCCGCACAGCTGCAAGAGCAACCACTTATTTTCTTTCCTCTACATAAGTAACATTTGTCATATTTCTGAAATTCGTATTTTTGAGTGTATATAGCATTTTGGAGAGGATTCACTTTTCCTATTTGCCACTAGCTGTCAGTACAGTGTCAGAGTAACAAACATCCCAATCCTCTCACTGCTGGGCTTTCCTCAAGTACTGCAAAGAACCTCTGTCAATCTTACTAGTGAAAATTATACATACAATGGAGTTGTTGAGCCAAAACTTGTCTGAAAAGGTCTATAAAGTCTTAAAACTATGTTTTCTACAAAACAATATTTAGAGAACTCTCTCCTGCTTAGTTGCAACTCTGGTTCAGACTGATCTCATAGGAGAGCTTAATTTTCAGTGACTTCTAAAGCACTGACACATCTTGATTCCATTTAATTCCTTTCCTAAATACTGTTCGCCATACTATGAAATCCCTAACAACTTACTATAAAAATGCACTGATAACCAACTTACTGTCCTTCTAGAAAGGGCCACCACACTGAACCTAGAACACAGGAGGCAATCACCACCATAGTGCAACACTGAAGGGCATCAGTCTGGAAATCACCTGGGAACTGGCTCAGCGGAGGGAGCCAGGACAGCTCAGCACTACCTCTACAATCCCTGTCAAAAGCCATGCTGAGTATCTCCAAGTGTGCTCTCCGTATCACATTAACAACCACACTCACAAAAACACAACTGAAAGCTGTGGGCCATGAAACACTCCAGTGTGACAAGTGTGGCAGATGAGTGTCACCACATAGTGCTTGTGCAAACTGTGACTACCACTGTTTCCCTGTTTCCTGTTCCCCAAACTGGCTATGACTGTGTTGTGTGTTTTGTGAAAAAGTGAGGTGCTTGCATTCACGTTCTAAGTGGGCAATCATTCCTTTCTGTATGGTTGTGTGTCTCTCTGGTGTTGTAACAAATATCCAAGACAACTTGCTTGCATACAAAGTGGCAATGACATTGCAGAAGCCCATGTGATTGAACATTTGGCCCTTAATACCTCTGACCTCAAACTTAAAGTTTTCAAAGGTCAGGACTAGTTTAAATTATTGGAACTGGTGCTAAACTAGTACATGAGGTGCTTTAATATATTTCAGTTCTCTGTAATTCCACACTATTTGAAATAGTGTGAAATATTTAAAAACGTCAAAAATCACAGTACTGTGACCACCTACTGTTAGACCAATGTGAAACACTGTGCTGGTGAACCTTGAAGCCATTGCATTTTTACTTCTCTATAGCCCTTAATTACAGGGGAAGTCAGTCTGTCAAAATGTATCTACGTGTAACAATCGAGCTTGGCTGTGAAAGACCCAGAGATTTGTGGTGAAGTAGGCTACATAGTGCAATATATGCTTTGTATACAGGGGAAATAATCATCTTTTAATAGTTGCACCATAGAAATAGGATACTTTGAGGGGGAGGGGGAATTAAGCCTGCATATTAAGTGTAGTAGATGCTTAGATAGTACAGTACTTTGTTAGCTTTGCTCTTTCAGTAGAATGCTGTTAGATTTTGAAATGTTGCACTACTGTTTCCATGCTGAGCATGCCTTTTCAGTTTCTAACACAAAATGAAATTGTCTCCATCCTAGGCCATTCTCATTTTTGTTCAGTGAGCCTGATGGTGTACATGTACACAATAAAAACTGCCACACTGATTACAATTTCTGTACATTAATTAATACTGTGGATGTACAAGCACTGCTGCTGAACATCAGCTGGGTAAACTTCACATGAGCTTTACTAGAGAAAGGGGGCTCTCGGGAGCATCTTCAAAGCATGTAAACTATGGGCTATCTTCTCAGAGAGGGAAGTTTGTCCCTGAATGACAGAATTCCCAGTGCTTTAGCTCAGGCCAGTTAGGTTGTCCGGTTTATCCTACTGTTTTAAAGCTGTTTAACTGTGCTAATGATGGCACAAACTGTGAAAACACTTGGCACTTCTATTCCCAGATGACATGACCATCCTAAAGAGATGTGTCATCTCTCCAGGTTCCCCAGCGCCATGAAGATTTATAGTTACATGCAGCCCTCCTGAACCTATCAAGTTTTTGTTCATTTTCCAGAGAATACACAAGTAAACAGAGAAACATCACTGCAACTGACATAAAAAGCCTTCTTAGTGCGTTTCTTACCTCAACCCTGAACAACTTCCCAAAAAGGGCCAGTCCGCCTGGCATTTGCCCATGTAAGATAAGCAGTAACTGGCCTTGTAAAACAGATGTGTTATTTTCTTGGAGTGCTAAGGTTCCTATGCAAGTATAATCGTCTTAGAGAAAAAGCAACTCACAGAACACACTCCTAATTGCTGGCTACCAGGCTTGGCAGCCACCAACTTGGAATCCCGAGCAGTAAGAATGCCATATGATAGGGCTGTTTAAGAGGAGAGTAATCACACGCCACCAGTTAAACTGGTGTGCTATCACTTGTTACAGTGCCACACAAGAACACACATCCAATTCAACTGTACTTCCGCTAGGGCAGAAAAAGTATATGCTTAAAAAACCCCTAGTTTCCTGTGACAGCTCCCTAATCTCCCTACCAAACACAAGCACCATTTCCTCAGATCTAATCCATGCTGTAATTAGAGCCCACAGTTCTGCTCCATTCACTTCAAGCAGGAATGCTGACCTCAGCTGCCACTCAGCAGCAATTACACCACATGTTGATCATCCCAGTTCTGGCTTCAGAGATTTTGTTTCCCAGTGCTTTCAAAGCCTCCCTTTCCCCTTAATTCTTCAGTGTCCAACTATTCGGAAAAAAAATTTTATTGCCTGAAAGATATTCTGTAAGAGATTGCGCCAGCATGCCTGGTATTCACTAAGACAGTATATTTACTTTTAGGCAAAATATCTTGTCTGAGTATGCAATGATTCACAATCTACTGGATCTCTACCAATTTTCCTAAATATGGATCCCTCAGCAACTGCAACTGCAAAATCAGCTCTATTTTCAGTCACCATTTCTGCCCTGCAGCACTTACCTGATTCAAGCCATACCACTGCTGGAGTCATTCCCAGACAATGCATCAGCCACCTGGAACCACAGATTGTGCCAAACTTAAGGCCCAAAAGGTGTGTCCCCAGAACAGGCAAATTTGGCACATGCAAGTAATTCCAACAAACATGTGCAGGTCTAGTCTTGGTTACCAGCAGTCTTTCAAGAAAGAAGCCACACTTGCAGCCAAAGTCACATCTCTTTATTGACTTATTCATACATTGGAACGCTTTACATTCAGAGACACCAAAATTACGGCTGTAACTTCCACATCTATTTTCCAGACTTCAAAAACTTACCTCCAGCTTCTGCAGCACAGGTACATTCCTTGCAGCAGCCTTTTTAACACACTTCGAGAGCAGAGGAGCCACCCTTGAAGGTGCAGCACAGCCACTAAAACACCCAAACCATTATTGTAATAGCTTAAGGCTTAGTGACAGCCCAGAGAGGAGCAGCACATCCCCAAAAGCAGCACAAAACGAGACTCCAACTGTATTTGTCTGTACAGAAGCAGTCAAGGCTAATTTTAGGCACAGTAAGCTGGGTACCAGTCCCTCTTCATCAAGATCAGATGGATTGCAGAAGCTCTCATTAAAGCTCAAAATTTTAAGTTTGTTTAAAAATCAAGGTTTAGACCTAGCCTAAAATTAGCTTTTGCTAGCTCTGCTTGACAACCAGAAATATTACTGCTCCCCAAAGGCATCAATTCCAGACGATTAAACACATCCACCCTACCCTAAGCGGAAATTAACAGGTTTAGTCACAGCTACTCCTAGAATTCACATGTGGAATTTAGCCCCATCTTCTTCTCAATAGTGTTTCTCCCCTGTAAAAACAAGTTTGAGGCAGTTTAATATTGCTACTGGAAACACAAGACAGCAATCATCACTGAACAGCAGGATGTTCTCTCATCCCAGCGGTTGTACAACTGCTCTGAAACAAAGCTGTTGGTATCAACTTCCAATCTCTCGCTCCTGCAGCTGCAGATTTCTCTTAGCACTCACATGCTTATCGAAAAAGACACTGCCCTGGCACAGGATGTCCCTGAGAAATCGGTGCATTCGGATGCTTCTAGTTTGGCATGCAAAGTACTGAAAATGTGCTTTTTATGCTAGGAATAGTAGATTATGTTTTCTAATGCCTCTACATCCAAACCCAATTCCTCCTAGTCACACTAATGCACTTGCTTACACTTTTCTATCCTGAAAACATGTAAAATGAAGCATTGCCTTATAATAAAACACCAAACCTATACCTTGATTTCAAAGGACAAGCCACAGTAATCACTAAACATAAAATTATCCAATCGGTATTATTCCCGCCCCAAACCTCACCTCTGAAGAGCTTATTAAGTACCACACAGCCAGTCACATACTTTTTGGGAGGGAGAATCTTCAAGAAGTACGTCTCCGTATTTTCAGCTTCTGCGCTTCTGTGGAATTTAAAAAAGAAAATTTAAAAACTGGGCTGTAATAGCTTACTGGGGGGTCAAAAGGGAGGGCAGAAACCTGAAAAATCAATCAACCAAAAAACACCCCAAAATGGGGGAGACGGCTAACCCTACGGCAGGCTCGGTTTGTTACTTGCCACAGTCAACGACTCATACCCACAAGAGGGTAAAAGTTTTGCCAATTAGCAAGGCCCTGCTCTTCCATGCCTAGGAAGGGAGTCAGCCACAGGCGGCAGCCCCCATGGAGTCATGGATCCCTGCTCCCCCCCCTGCCGCCACGTGGCGGCCGCCATTTTCCCTCTCTCCCCGTGCGTGTCCCGGCCCCGACCCGCCGCCGCCCGGCTCCCACCCGTGCTCCGTGTTACGGAGCCCACCCCGTCACGGAACCCACCTTGTGTTTGCTCCGCTCCGCTCCTCTGCCGCTGTGGAGGAGAACGCGCCCGATCCGCGAGCACCGCCGCCGCCGCCACTTCACCCTCAGCCTTCCCCTCCGCTTCCCGCGCCCGCCGCGCGGCCCGCTCCCCTCAGCNGGCGGGCACCGGGCACTGCCGGGACCCCGGGCTGGGGGCGGGGTCACGGCGCGCACGCGCACTGAGCTCGGCCCCCACGGGAACGCGCGGCCGGGAAATTGGATCGACCTCTCTGTCCTTTTGATTCCCGCTCCCCTTCCCGAAGATAGCGAGTAGCAACCCCGGCGGGAAACGGGTTAAGCGAGTCTCCAAAAGAGAACAGAGACCTCCAGCTGATCGAGACAGCGATGCCGCTTTATCTGTGTAGAAACACGTGTGTGTGTATGCTTGGTCCTGTCATAAGATGGGTCTTACAGCTACAACAGTACTGCTTGTTACTTGAAAACCAGGGATTGAAATAAAAAGCAGAGGTCATGAAAGACGTGCTAGAAAAGTGAAGCCATCGCTTTAGGTGAACACAGGTCATTTTCCTTTTCCAGTCCATAGAAGCAACTGCAGGCCGAATTCCCTAATTTTTCATTACAAAAGGATAGAACAGAATAGAACAGAATATTTCAATTGGGAGGGACCTGCAAGGATCATCAGTCCAAATGCCCAGCCATCTCAAGGCCGACCAGAAGTTAAAGCCTGTTTTTTATTAAAGGCATTTTCCAAATGCTTCTTAAAAATGACAGGCTGGGAGCACCAACCACCTCTCCAAGGAGCCCATTCCAGTGTCTGAACACCTCATAAAGAAATGTTTCCTAATGTCAAGTCTAAATCTCCCCTGATTACTATACCTTTCCCACCACAGCAGCTTATTTAACTATTATTGGTCATCCTCAGTCCAGGGAAGGCTCAAGCTCAATGTACGTTTTTCAGATGATCACCCTTAATTTGTCTGAATCGCTCCTCCATTCAGGTTTCCCTAGCCCTTGCCTTCAGCAGCTGATTACTTTCCTGCTCCTGGGATTTGTCCTTTGCTGACTGGTGTGCTTGCTCCATCCATGTTGCCAGGACAGAAAAGAAAACAACCGCGTCTTTTGCTTTTGAGCTCAGTGAATTTGTGGACTGGAAAAACTGAAAGAAACATTATATGAAAGCAGATAAATCAAAGGCAGAGGCCAAGAAGGTATTATTTGTAGCAAAGATCTTTCCCTTTTTCTTACTACCTGTTACTACTTTACTGTTTCTTTAAGAGATTATAGAGAAGGGTATTACACAAGAAGCTTAGACTTCTTAATTTTAAGTTGTATCATTTCTCTGTAATGAATGCAGTATATTTTGTTAATGTACGTTTCCTATTTCCCCCACTCCTAAGCAGCTTTTGCCCAGTTAGATAAGTACGTTTTTATATTCTGTTTCTGAGTTTGTCGGTAACAGCAAATTTTCCTTTGGACATTCATACCATCTTCAGAGGTTTCTCCAAAGAAAGCTTTTCTCATGTCTGTGTGGGCTGATGCATTGGCACAACTATTGAATCCCCAAGGCAAATAATTTGAATAAATTCTGCTTGTTATCTTAAAAATAGCAAACTCTGGAGATGTTTCTCCAGCACATTAGCAAGTGCTGGCACAAGAAATAAAAAGTAAGCAGGAAGCAAAAGCAGTAAAACGAGCAGCTGCATAAAGCAGCAGTATTCACTCACAGCAAGAGTAAGCAGAATTTTTCATTTCTGAAAACATTTCATGCTGCTCCTGTGCTGCTGGATTGTGTTGTAGCTCAGTGTCAAGATGCAATAGCTGCTAACCAACCTGGAAAAGGACAACTTCTGTGAACATAAAAGTCACTTCCACACAGCTCTACATTTTCTTATCAGAGTTTATTGTTGCACTTCAAATACCATGCCACTATCAGAATAATATCTATTTTTTTTATTTAAAAAAAACTCTGAGAAAAATGTTTCCAGCAATTTTCATTCAATGTGAATGACAAGAGTATTACATCTATAAACATTGAAATATCTATTTAATTTCTTCCTGAGGAAGTTTCACATTTTTAAGCAATGAAAAAGGATATTCTGTACAAGATAGTCTGCAAATCATTCAAACTAATTCTTTCTGCACAAGTAGAACTGGGAAGATGTCACAGTATTCTCAGGAATGTTTGCTCAAATAATTCGGTGATTTCAGATCAGGCTCTGTGTTTACACCCCTAAATGGTCAATATCTGCTCAGAACCACACATTATTTTTTAATGGCACTGATGTCCACAGAAAGCAAATTTCAGAATCATGTTCACGAAAATGAAGACGAAACTCACAAAACCAAGCATTTGTTGAAGAAATCGCTTGTGCAGTTACCTACCAGGGGAACAGAAACCACGGAGGGCTGTGTTACCAGCCACAATGAAACATCTGACTTGGAGTAGCAAACAGAGATTGGTTGTAACAAATCCGGTTTTTTAAGAGTACTAATACTGATAGTGTATTTCTGGATATCAAACCCTGACTGCAGGTCAGCTGAGAACAGCAGAGGTTACACTTTGTCAGGAACTGGTGCGGTAGGACTTGGTGACTCCGCTGCACTCATGTGCACCCCCTGACACACCCAGCTGCTGTCTGCATGCTGTGCTCAGCCTCCTCCTGCTTCGCCAACTTGGCTGCACGTTAAAAGTGCTTTTTAAAGGCTCCTGTTAAATGTAAGAAGACATTTAGATAGAATACTGCTGGAATAAAAACCCCATAGCTTCATACCATCCTTTTACAAACAAGTAACAATCCACTCAAGGCCAAGGCCATGCACATGGACGATTTATTGTCCCAGCGCCTCATGGTGACCACAGATGGGCTGTAAAATTCCCCAGGGGACAAAGTGACCAATGTGACCACTGTCCTTGACTGCCCACTCATTCTCGTTCTGTCAGGGCCTTGCTTTCCCAAGGAAAGAAGTCAGAGAGGGAATACTTTAAAGCAAAGAATGAACTACGAATGCAAGGCCATTCCTCTTGTATATAGGAGGCACCCACTCTGTGTTCGCACCCTGAAAATATCAGGCACTTAACAGTGCCCAAGGTTTTCCTCATTTTCCTCTGTTTTCTAACACTCTTACACTGAAGAACGTGAAGTAACTGAGGCAGCACTGCACAACAGGAGCTTTGTGCAATCCCTGCATTTTTAAAACATTTGAGTGATGTTACACCAGGCTGTATCAAGAGTAAAATCAATCATGACAGGATGAAAACCCCAGGTATTTTCTCCAGTTATTCAATTTAGCTGTAACAAATCTATATGGATGCTTGCAGGATGCACGAGCTGTCCATAGCATGCAGAGTATTTGCTTTTACAGATGTTCAGAATCCAGAGTGTTTCTTTTATCAAATAAGAAGTACATTAAGACAAGTCAGCTTTTGAGACAAATCCATATGACTGAATATTTAAAGTGAAATGAAATTCTCATTCTAATAAATAATAGAGATGTTCATCTTAAAAAATGTCTACTCTAGTAGGTCCTCATCCTTAATCATGCATATTCCCTTAGCAAAAATGTGCTGCGTAAAGAATATTGTTATATACAGCAAATTTGTCTAGATTTTTTTCTTTACAGGCCTATCAAAACCACGTATTACATAGACAAAATCAATAAATAATAAAGATTACCAGTTAGAGGTACAGTAAGGATCTCAACATCTGTTTTCTATGTAGGGAATAACAGACTGGTTTCCATTCCATTACCTTGGAAGTTAAATTGTATGATTACATAAATGTCGTAGAACAGCACTGAGACATAGGAAGTTTTTCCACCATGTGATGCATTTTTAAAATATTCACCCTAAAGCAAATTATGAAAACTTTACAGAGGTACTGTATGCAGCCTTGCATTTAATACTGTAGTTCTTTTTTGTTTTCACTAACCCTTCATGCCTTTAGAAACGCTCAGAGCCAAAGTTCAGAGAGGAGCATTAAGGCCACACTTAGCTGAAGTTTCCAATGATCTTCCTCAATTTCTAAGCACTATTAATTAGACTTCATCTCCCACCTAAACTGATGCATTGAGAGATGTATTGTTGAAAACTATCACATAAATATCTGCCTGCAAGGGCAGATATCTGTGTTTTCCCATGATTTGAGTGTAATTTTCTCCCATGACTACACACTGTGTTTATTTTTTCCCCTCTAAAGCTTATTCCTAATATTTAATACCAAACATGTTTGACATGTCTGGAAACAGAACTGGTATTTTCATCTGGAAATCTGGTAATTTTTGCAGCTGATGTTAACTGGAGGTTGCAGAAAGATGCTACAATTCCAATGAAGCTGAGGGGGGAAAAAAGCATAGGCTAAAGGCAAATAAATTATGGAAAAAAGAGTGGTGCAAATTAAGGCAATAAAAGTAAGGATCTCTTTGCTTTTTAGGAATTTTAAATTAATTTCAATGCAGTCACTCCTGACTCACGGCAGTGTAAACCCGGAGTGCAGTGTCCAGATCTGGCTGCTCACGGAACCAGGAGTGAAAGCCTCTTCCTTGCCCTGCTCCAGTCTGGGTCACAATTGTCGAAGTCTAATACTGCAACTTGTGTGCTCCACATACCCAATTAAATTTCTGCTCAGATAATTCACATCTCAGTCAGTACAAAATCAGACATATTGATTACAGACTCAGTAAGAGTTTGTTGTTACAGGATATAATCATAGGTTTTGTTTTGTGGTTTTCTTTCTACACCTGTGGATTCCAGATGCTGCTGGGTGTATTTATTGCCATGCACAGCTAAATGATACATGATAACTCTACTGCTCCCCCGTGTTTGCACACACTTTGGGCATTAGCAAGCTGATTCCAAAGGCAGAAGTACTCTGGGCATTTTGTGCTACATTAAGTTATCTTATCTTTGGCAACACAGTAATCAAATAGTAAAAAAACCCCAAAACTGTCAGTGGTCCAACAAAGGGCTACAAAACCTACATGAGACACAATACTTTTAAACTGATACAAAAAATGTGAATATTTACCGTGAAATTGGACAGGTCATGGTTCTCTGATGTTTATACCAGCTGTAAATAACTTCCACATATGTGTACAGTAGTCCACAAGTCCACAGGCCCAGAAATGTTTATGAGAAAGATTTGGCCCACCAGAGCTCTAAGAAACACATGTATTTTTACAATCCACATGCCAGCATATGGAAATAATCTCTATCCTTTACACTTTTTTGAAGAGGTATATCTTACAAGACCTTCTGGCGGCTGCTGGAAAGTTTAGGTATGATGACTGAAGCGTGGAAGGGAGATTTCAAAAAGCTCTGTTCCAATGCTATCTCACTTTCTGTAGCTCCTGTCTCAGCCACGATGGCAGGGGTTGTCCGAGTTTGTGGAGGAGTCTTGACAGTTCCACATTGTGGTCTCTGTAGTAGCTTGACAGAAAGGCCCTGCACTGATGGATACAAAAGGAGGGGTTTTTATTTAATAAAATGCTGTACTGCAGTTGCTGTGAATTCAGGGTTTCAAAGCTGGTTTGATCTGTGTGAAAACTTTACTTCCTCTTAAGCAATTTATACTGTTCAATGCTATCTACTGCATGCAAGGAGCTGAACTCTAAAATGCAATTTCAAGGGAAACAAAGGTTGTCCAAAATGAACACTGAAGTCAAAGCAGAATTTGATTCTACTCTTAGATAGTCTTGTAAATTTAGAATCACACTAAAGGTGATGCAGGTACTTTTACTGCAGTGTGACTGAAATAACAGCTTCTAAAATATCTTTGTATGTAGACATGTATCAGTTAGCAACCCCCATTTTCAGAAGTATTTAGAGTTAAAAAAGACAAGAGTTTGTACAAACACAGTCTTATCTCTGACCAAAATCCTTCTCACCCTATGACTTTGTATCAGTATGACTCTACTGATGTAAAGTTATTTATAATATACGTACTGTGAGAAAAACATCTCAGCTTACCTGGTACATTAATTCTTACCACTTTTCAAACTGCAAGTTTTTATCTGCATTTTAGGCTAAATGAAATGGCAATGCTAGACAGAATCAACATAAAAGTTAGAGCTAGAACAGGAGACTGAACTGCCCTTGGGTCCAGGCTGCAGCATTTGATCTGATGGAAATTTCCTCATTTGAGCATTTGTCTGGGTAAGGTATTTCTAAAATTCACAGGAACAGAACCTAATCTCTCTTAAAACTGGATTATAGAGAGTCTGCACTACTTGTCACAGTCCAACTAGTCTCAAAGAGAAGGGACCACACAAATACACCTGTCTGATCACGACTCCGAAGAAACCTGCACTGTGCAACCTCTGCTGCTTAAGTCCATAAGGTAAAGGGGACAGGGCTTCAGAAGCAGCAAGTGTAGTTTTCTAAGGGGTGCCAAGTTTTAAAATTTGTGGGGTTTTTTTGTTGCTCTTGGTTTTTAATGACTTAATCTTCACATTTGAAATAAAGAACTGAAAGCCTATGCACTCCACAGCAATTGTAAGAGAAAGGTAGTAAAATAATTAACACCTACTTAATTTTGTCTTCTCTCCCTTCTCATGATTTTGCCTCTGTCATGTCCCGCATGTGCCCACTGAATCCCTGTACAATGCTAATTAACATAATGGTTTACCTCAGAATCCATAGGAGGGTATTTTCTGCCTTTGCTCTTTCCAAGACACTTGGTTTTTCCTTCTTCCAGAAGCTGACACCAGAATCCTTTATGTGAATCGAACCTGAAACAAATATTGTGCAGTGTAAAATTTGCATGTAACCAAATCTAGGAGTCAGGATCCAAAGGAGCGGATGTTACATTCCTGACTGATAGAACTGACTCTGTTTTTCAGCTAAAGACAAAAATAAAGAGAAATTATTCTATTTGCTTTCTGTTTATGCATATCAGCATTCCACGTTCCACTTATGGAAGTTAAATTCTTTTTGATCCATGCGAAATTCATGTGCAATTCTCACAAAGCAGCACTTTGTCTGTCAGAGCTCTACTTCTGTAACAGTCAAGTGGCTCAGTGAATGATTCATGGAAAGTTTAACCCCGAATTGTGTTCTGAACAATTCACCCTACTGACAGCTCTGTGAGGGGGCTTTATTCTGCAGGGAGCGGACTTACAGACTAGCTGGTATTTTTGGAACATAGGAACATGTGAAAATGATCAACTAATTAACTCACGTTAGGGCTTCAGAGTAATTGTAATGAGGAGAGACTCCCAGAAACTTCTGGACTTCATCCATCACAGTAGCAGGGTCACTTCTCAGCTGCTGTCCATCAATAATTAGCAACTACAACAGAGAAAATAAGTGGAGGTTTAATTTGAAATTCATTATTTCAGGCTTGCAACTGAAACTTCCACCTCTGTCGAACTCCTTTATTATACAGACAGTACTGCCCCAGGAAACAATAATGGGTCCAGTCTTAATTGTCACCATCATTAATGACCTGGGAGCAGGGTAAATAGCATCTTAATTAAATCTGAAATTATATTGCATTTGAAGCTGTTGTGACAACAGAGAAATAGCAGTGAAGGATCTAGAAAGATAAGAAATACTGGCAGGAAATTGACAGAGATTGGTCCAGCCAAGAAAAAATTTTATTAATGGCTACTGCTTTTCCAGATAAAACATGAGGCTACCAGGGCTGGTTCTTCACTATCACTGTGGAACATAAAATCTGGCAAAAATCTGCATGACAATGCATATTATTCAATAGTCATGGGTTACTTGTGGAGAAAAGCTAATGAAAACATAATGAGGAGAATTTCATACGAGAGTCAGGATATTGCAGCATTGCGTGGCTCATGAAGAGAGATACAAGGCTGGCTGATAAGAGAGTATGTGGAGATAACACCAGCTAGATGCATCAGAGCCTCCTTGGCACACTCTGGGAAAACAGAAGGTGCAGACTCCAGCCAACTTGTCTCAGCTACGGGAGTCCTGGATAAACAGAAGGTTGGGATTGCAGCCAACCTCCCTCTAACTGTTGGGTGGGGAGCAGTGCCAGCCACGCTGCCAATGTCACAAAATTCCATTCCAGAAATAAATCTACCAAGGAGATACTGATCACATGATATTGTCTGCCTGGTCTGGTGTTATCACGTGATGTTCAGGGCTTAAGACGTGCATCTTTTGAGGCTTGATCTTACTTGGGGCCTGAAGGAGAGTAATGATTTGTATGATATCCTTGAGATCAGCATTCAGTAGGCAAGACTTCTACAATGGTAAACTTTTAGGACAGTATATATATCTATCTCTATGTATCTATATATATATATATGGAGGATAAGGATGTCAAGAGCCTTATTCACCTGGTAAGGTGGGAAGTAAGTGAGCCATCTTTCAATGTGGGTAGCATACCATCCAGGGGCCAGGCATCTCTTCTGGAGGGCTCTGAGCTCCGAGGGGGCTCGAGGGCCAGCTGTGATCACCTGATAGAAGCTGAATTTCAGAGCTGCGGGGTCTTCGTGGGATCGCTGATGCTGTAAAAGAAGTGACACTGCTCAAACTTTACAGGCCACAAAAGCTGGGGAAACAAGACAAAACTGGTTGCTCCTATTGAGAAAAAATTTCTTAACCTATCTTGTATTTTGAGAATGAACTAGGTAACTGTGTCTATATACTAATTTCTGTATGTGCCGGTTACATAAATTAATTGACTAAGTAACCACTTTTACATGTTTACCTCATAGATAGACCAGAAAAAGTGGTTCCTGATATTTTAACCCTTAAAATATTTTCAGGTTTAAACAACAGATAGCCCAAGGGTGATCACATATGGTTACGGGCTGATGAATAAAAGCTGGTTCTATACAAATGTACAGATATATCTGTATAGCAGATATATCTATACAGATCTATCCCAAGAGGATATACAGAGAGGATTCCAGATGGAAACTTGGATTGGTGCCTGCCCATGTTCTCCCAAGTGCGTACCTGGTACCAGGAATAGGCGCGGTCGGAGGGGTCGATGAGGATGGTGATGATCTTGGCCTTGGGGAGGAGGGAAGCAGCTCTCTTGGGAGCTTCCTCAGAATGGAAATAGTTGGCACTTTTCTCAAAGAGGAAGTCAGTGGTGACATTAGAAGGAGTAGGAAAGAAATCCATGTACCTGGGAAAGCAACACCATCCTCAGAACTACTTAAAAATGACACAAAGGCTGGTAAATCTGTTGAGCATATTTTATTCTAGAATACTCAATTAAAATAAAAACCTAACTGCAAAATAGAAAGCAAACTAAAATTTACATTATATCTTTGATCACATTTTACTTGGTACTAGCTTGCTTCTCACTACATGTAATTAGACATTGCAGATTTTTTTTAAGTGGATAAAAATATTACAGTATTTATGTATCTTAAAATTAGCAAGTTCACACTTTTCAGTCAGAACAAACTGCTGAAGTCTAAAGTAGAAATTGAGTTTTCCAAATTTGGCCTTTTGCTGACATAATTGAAGTGCAATACTGTAAGGAAAAGATACCTAGTATCAGAACTGGTTTCACTCAAAAAAGTAAGAGCCTTTTTAAGTGGGGAAGATGCACAGAAACAATCCCCCACAGCTTCACCAGGTAAAAGATTTCTAAGCAGTGACAGAATTCACTTATTTTTCTATGAGTGACATTTTTGGGGAAAATTGGGTTGTAGTGGTTTTAGGGTTTTTTGTGAGCTTTCCTCATCCATTATGAAGTTGTAGGTAAATGCCTGCAACTGCTCTGTCATATAAGGACTTCTTTATCCCTGGCCCTCAGACCGCTTCTTGTAATTGCTGAGGAAAACAATAAATGGGAAATGTTGGCCCTCTTGACTTTTCAGTTAACCTGTATTGAGAAAATAAATGTTATTTAAAACAACCTCTTCTAAAGACCATGCTTAAGGACTGAGATTTCTTCCAGTGCTTAGACTTTGTTCTATTCACACATGTGAGCTACTTCTAATAGCAATGATGTGCTCTCGTTGCCTTTGAAATGGTAACCACTGAAATCAATGGACTTTGATTTACCAGAAGTATTAGGGCTGATTTGATGAGAATTATGAAGTTGTACCCAATTTTACTCACAAATTATTAGAAGCTAATGATAGCCTGACTGTGTGGCCTCAGAATGCTGGACCAGCAAAGGAGAATGCCAGTTTTGAGAGAGGCAACAGGGGCAAATCTGCTCTGGATCACGTGTGTGGAGTTATTATGCTGTTGTACTGAAGTCCTGGAAGTAGAATAGTAAATACAAGGCAGCGATGGCTACAAGCCTTTAACATCAAATATGGCACTGCACTGAATTTTGGGCAAAAAGAAGTGAATTGATTCTTTTGGTAACATAGAAGATTTGAAAAAAGTAGAAGTTGATGTGCTATCAGTGAAAAATGGAAAGAGATTGGACCAGGTGTGATATCAAGGGGTTTCAAAGTTTAGGGTCAGTATTTCTGCTGCACATGGACTGCGGAAGTCTTACTCAGTCCCTAATGCATGAGACAATTGTTAAATTCAGTAAAAGGGCAAAGCTGAGACAGCTTTGGAGAAACTGTCTAAGAAACCTGTAACAATGCTTACATAAGGAAATGCAGGACTGGTCTATTTAGACTTCTCCATTCCAACAACAGCAGGATTCTCATCTTACTATTCTGTCATCTCTATTGGAAGACTACAATTTCCATCTGTACCACTTCCAGAACGGCAATACTGAGGTTCTGAGGGCTAAAAGAACCCTTTCTGCTTCTGTAGTTGGCCTTGCTCTAAATCCAAGCTTGGACAAAGACTAAGTCAGAGTCAGCTCAGGGATAAAGCCCCATTTCCACAACTGTAAACAAAACTGAACTGATTGTTATTTGTGATTCTTGCAAGAATCCCAGCTAATTAATGGACTAATGAGGAGAGCCCTTGTATCTAATTACCAAGTGGCAAGCTCATTACAAGCCAGCATTGAAATACACCATTGGGCTAGGTAGTCTGAGAGATCTGTCTGGCAGACAGAATGCAAATCTAAGAATTACACAACTACACCAACAGGGAGTTCTGAGGATCCAAGACTTAACTGTGGGAACCTGGCGGGGTGGTGGGGCACAGAGTGGGTGCTGTAGTGAGAACCTGTCAAAGGGATGTGCCTGGTCTAGACAGGCTGGCCACCCTGAGCTTTATGCATCAGTGCGAAGGTAATCTGACATTTGTGTGGCAGCCAAATTGTACCTGCACCTCAGGGAAGTGGGTAAGGCAGGAGGAAAGAGAGAAGCAGCAGAGTAGTTTGCCAGCAACGTGAAAACATTGATTTTGTGGAAGAACGGGCTCGCTATACTTAGGCTGCTCCATCAGCATGGAGCTGCTATGTCTCCCCTGCATGTCCTCCTCACCGACTCCAAGCGCCTCAGCAGCAGTTTCCCATCCCAGTCATTCATCCAGCACCTGTCTGCTGGCCCAAGTGGCTGACTCACCACCCTTCCCGTGAGAAAGTGCTGCAGCAATTACAACTCCGGGAAAACGAGTGACGTACAAACAAATTGGATCTGATGTGTCTGCACTGAGACCACAGAACAGCGTTCACCCTGTTAATTTTATGGATGAATACAAAGTCAAAGGCAATAAAAGTATTTTCCCTTGAACTGGGGGCAAAATAAAGAAACAAGACAAGAAATCAATAATCCTTCACTGGTGCTCCCGAGCCACCACAGCACGTTACCAGCTTTCACGCTGCAGTGCTTCACAGTGCAGCACTTTGGGAAAGCAGAGGAACCAGGAGTGACCTCCGGGTGCAGCTGTGCCTGGTGCCTCCCAGGGAGCCACGGTGAATGTGGCAGCAGGGACACAGGCTCTCTCAGCACCACTTACTGAGCCACAGAGACACGTTCTCCTGGTTACCTGATCTTTAAAGAACGTTTTGAGAGGCTTTCCCTGCCCTTGCTTTTCATTATTACTATTGCTATATCCTATTCAAAGGAAAAAATGCCTCTCCCTGATAGTATCTTTCTTTTTCTCTTAAGAAGTAAGATTTCCAGGAGAACAGAACTTCTGTGTCCGTATCTTCAACTTGGATATATCCAACAACCATTACTGTCCCACCTTCAATGGCACGTGTAACGATAAATAAATAATTTGTTATTGTTCTGCACATATTAAGATCTGAATATCTACAAGAAAGCCTCACAAAAGTTACTGCATTTAAGACATTCTGTAGTAAGATCGTTATTCACTTGCATTTATTTCTCATTTCAGAAGGACACTGAAGGTTATTTCTTATCTCACTTTATATATGCACAGTTACCATTACCAACAGTAATGTCATTTTTCTATTGTTCACAATATATAAACTTTTATATTTATACTAATAACCCATCTTACCAATCAATCCCCCTGTGGTAGTTATTTCTATTAAAGAACTGTACCTCCTCAAAGGTTTTTGGGCTGGGGGAGTTACTAATGATGGAAGGATGCATGATCAGGAACAAATACAAGGCTGTAGTACCTGCAAATGGGATAAAAGTCCAAGATTTAAAATAAAAATACACATACACATGTTTTGGGGGAGATCATAGTCACAGAAGGGACTAAATCAGCTTTATTCCATTTCTTTTCACTGAGGGCATGTTGATTTATGTCACCTAAGATCCTTTGCTTTTCGAGCTTTTAGAATCAGGACATTTGAAGAACTGCAAATAGTTAATACAGACACTGGAGTGCCAGTGTTGAAATCTGTTTTTCCTACTTAAAATAGCTGCGTTTTAAAC
Source organism: Pomatostomus ruficeps (assembly GCA_013400735.1). Classification (NCBI taxonomy): domain Eukaryota; kingdom Metazoa; phylum Chordata; class Aves; order Passeriformes; family Timaliidae; genus Pomatostomus; species Pomatostomus ruficeps. The sequence goes on along the minus strand of VYZT01052191.1, from coordinate 166,612 downwards.
ATAATGACTAGTTTATATGAAATTGTCACAAAAATAATTTAAAACTCTTGTATTCAGTAGCTACTGGGCATTGGTGAAGATGAAAGGAAGCTTACATGCAATTTTATGATGACAGAGAAGAAAAATAACCATTAAGTCAATTTATAAACTACTGCAATCTTGTAATTAAAACCGTCCATTAGCAAGTTCTTGCCTTGAAAAAAATGCCAAGAAATAACAAGATTCTATAAGCAAGACATGTGCAGGACAGACAAGAACTTGCAATGCAGAATCCAACCCATTTGAAAGATGTCTGTCCTGTCCTTTCCTTTTCCCACTTTGACAAGAGCTTGTCTATCTTGTTCATCTCTTTATCAAAGTTTACTCATTTTGACATAAAGCCCCAAAAAATCTGACACACACCTGAACACTGCGTTTTCAATGTGTACTGACTGCTGCTGTAACTTACATTATTAAGCTATATTTGCATGATATCTGAAAAGAAAAAAATGCTGTTAGATGATCAAGATCTCTGCACAGCAGCCTGAGTCAACAGCGATTAATTGTTTTACTTATTTGAACTTCCACCCAGCCTATCTTGTTGGAATACAAGAAAATCTCACCAGTTTTCTGGGGTCCTACAACCAAGAATTTTGGTAACCGATCACAGGTTTTTTCCTTAGACCAGATATCTCTGTGCCGTTTGTCATCACAGGGGTTCTAAAACAGAGAGGAAAACTCAGAATTTCATTGGTAATCACATTTGATAAGGTTCTTAAATTACCCTTATATATAAATAATCTATTTTTCACCCATGTACACGTATTCTTAGCAGAAAATATTATTTTCCCATATGACTGAAAACCAAGTTGTGCATTCCAGAACGATTCCAGTGATTCAGAATGGTATTTCCAGTATAACCAGGTCAGACCCTGGTTCTCTTAAATGTTTGGAATTTTTTTTTTAAGGAGAAGGATGTTGAAGGAATAAATTCTACACATACATAGTTGTCCCATTCCTGTAACACTACCACACTATATATGCTGCATTTTTAAACTAAAAGAGTAAATGAATTGTGATTTAAGGCCTTCTATTCACAAATACATATTCTGATCCTCCAGTTCAAATCAGTACCTAATATTAATCTTTGGGAGTTTTGCTGCTTTACAATTGAATCAGTTTAAATTTGTTCTGGAAATGCTCCTCACAAACGGTTTCTGACACTCTTGTTTGGCAACACTGCACTGAGATGAAGGGAATTATCTCCATGTACCCCTTTTAGGATTAAGAATATAAACCTGTATTCAAAATCACATTACTTATGGACAAAATACACCACACACAGTATGTCTTAGTCACTGTAACTTACAAATGTCTTTTCTAAGTAATGATTTTTCAAGTAATTTGGCTACAGGCTAATTTCCATTTTTAAAATCATCCTCTCTTAGTATTATGCAAAATCCTTGACATTTTTCCCTCTAGTTCAATGTTTTATTCAAAACCAGCATGAATTTCAATATGCATATTTAAGTACAAATTTGCAGCCTCAGACTCTAAGTTGGCAATTCAATATCCAAGGCTGGAAAACATTTGAGTAAGCAAGCTTAAATACATTTTTGTGTTTGATTCAGTAAAGTTTGCTCCTCAGAGTATTTCTACCAAGTCACCTTAAAAAGATTTTATTTTGGTTTATATTATCCCTGTCAGGACCCAGGTACCCACAGCTTCTTGGCAAACTTCTTCCTTGGGCTGTTCCCAGCTTATTGTGAACTTTATGATCTCTCTCATGTATTTCTACTTGGCTGATTAGGGTATCCATGGTCTTAATGCTCTTTTCTCTTTTTGGATGCCCTCTTCTCCTTACACACTTGGAGAAAAGTTAATTTCTTTAATTGCTAGAAGATGCATATAAACCTGCCAAATGCTTCATTCCTCTTAGTTCCAAAATGAAGAGAGACATAACACAACATGCACTTGCCTGCCTCTCCCCACATTTTTAAAGGCAAATAATGCCACAAATAAAACAAATTAAAGATAATTTTAATTACACATCTTAATGCATATTAATTTCACAGCCTTTTACAAGCTACAGGGAATACAATCACATCCTGAAGCTTCAGTTGGCTGTTTTATGGAACCAACTTAAAAATATTACTGCTTTTCTTTACAAGAAACTGAAACAAAGAATTAAAAAAAAAAAAGCCACCAAGACAAGTTTTTTCTGATCTCTTGCTCAGCCTTCACCTGCCAGAGAGGGTCCTTCTGCTCAGGGAACAGCTCAAAATACTTGTGAGCCAGTTGGACCGGGGGAAGGGTTTGCAGTCTCAGGTTTGTCCAGGTATGAACAAAGTTGGCCAGGTTCACGAAGGTGTACAGGCCCAGGCGGTCGTTCCCGTAATTCGACAGGTGCGTCATGAAGATGCTGATCTGGGGAGACAGAACCAAGAGCACCGCTCGAGTCGCGGCATCGCTAGATGGCAGTGCAGCCCCAGGGAACGTGAACCGCATTTGCATTTTGCTCTTGGAGCAGCAAGCCTCGGATCGCATTCACCCAGCCCTTCGCAGCCTTGCCCCTCATTGAATTACATCCTTCTGCTCAGGTCACCTCAACGGCACCAAGGAGGAAAACGCTGGAACGGCTCCCACGAGCTCTGTGAGCAGCAGGATGTGCAATGCTACCCTGGGGCTAGGCTGACAGCATCTGTATGTACATTTACTCCACAGGATGCAGCAAAAACAATGCCCACAGCTTTACTTTAAGAGGAATACAACTGCAACGTTAAAAACGGGCTTTCTGTTTTCGTGGAAGAGTAAAGAAGTCAGAGACAAAGGAAGCAGCTGAGCTCTACTGCTGTGACTTTCATCTTGTGGCTGCAGGTCTAAGTTTTAGAGAATGACTAGTTCATCCCTTCCACAAAGGTGTTTAGCGAGCATTGTCCTGACACACAAAACAGACAAAAAAAATCTGAAACCTGAGTACTTCAAATAAATATGCATAAAATATTCCCAAACAAAAAACTCCAAAAGTTTTAAGGCTGCTGGTATTTTACTCTCCCAATATCTTACTATGAAACTGATACCCAGATACACCCTCCCTCTCATCCCTTGCTCTAACTGCACTTCTGTGCTCCCAATGGAAGCAATGCTTCCATGAAGGTTTCTCACAGGAAGGGCATTTTTGGATACTCCTAAACTGAGCTGGTGAGCAGAGCAGGAATACAGAGACTGTAAGGATGGGTTCTCAGGGGCTGAGGAAGGGCTGCAGACAAAACCCTCTGTTTTGTAAAATGATCTCTTTCCAGGGTAATTTTTCACGGATGTAACAGTCTGCCTTTACACTGAAATCTGCAAACCCTATCCACTCCACCAGGGATTCCTTTCTCAAAGTTCTTTTAAAAGTAGAACTCTCCCAAGATAAACTCTCCAGACTAATTTCCTTTAAGAAATGAGAAACATGACTCTTTTTATAAATACATCTGCTAATGCCATGAATGAGCAATTTCTATTTAAAGTAAGACCTGATGTAAGCCACTTTAAAAAAAGAAAATCTTATCATGGTCATAATTCTGAAATTAGTTCAGGAACTGAAGTTAATCTTTTGTAAAGGAATTCCAGTCCTTGGTTTAAAAAAAGAAAAAGAAAAGAGTGAAAAACTGGTATTTACAGCAAAATTAGAAGACAGACACTGCTAAATCACTAGGAGATTATCTTTCTTTGTGGGTAGGACTGAGATTGAAAACCCCTTCCCTTTAGGCACCAAATGTATAACCTTTTCAAGTTTCCTTTTTTATTTCAGTTCTCAAAGCAGGAACAGAGCAGCCACAGGACTATGTTGTTCTCACCAAAGACACAATCAGCAGGTTTCCATAAAAAAGGTTAACTTGCTTTCCTGACAGCCCCTTTCTTTCCTACACGTGGGCTGACCTCTGACATTTTTAATGTCAATTCGCCTCCTGGCAACTCCTCACCTGCCAACAGCTACAGCACTGCCATAAAAGAAAAAGCAAGAGAAGTTGAAAAGATTGCTAGTTCAGGGAAAATATGATTATTCTTTCCCTGAAGAGAATATCACTGTAATTTTAAGAATGTCAGTGTAGGCTGAGAAATTGACTGGACGTATCATCATAAATAATTTCCAGCACAAAAAACTGTGTCAGTGAAGGGGAAAAATCATCAGAGACCTAAGCTCCCATTTTAGTTATATTTTTAAAGTCAAATACTTTGTGGTTAATTATTTACAACACAAAGATGATCAAATTGAAAACTTACATGGCAGAGTCTTGTAAAGAAATCCATACTTAGCTAAGCAGATAAATGATCTAACACACGACATTGTAGAAAAGATCTCTTCTCTCTGGCATCAAAAATACCACAGACCAGCTGAGAGGGATGGTGGGTCCCTCCCCACTTCCCTGTGCGCAAGGATGGGAACACACATCAATCCCCCTCCATCTGCAGGTGGTGCCCTTTCACACCAGGACAAAACATAATGATTATTTTTTCCCTTCCATACTGGGTTATGATGCTTTGATTTGCTCTATCATACCACGTCCTGAGTCATTCAACCAAGTTCTAATTAACAAGAATCATTATTCTTTCTCTGCAACTAATAGCATGCTATGCTTCTAAAGATTTATTCTCTTGGAACCACCAATCAGGAGCTATAAAAGGAATGCTTTGTGGCCATCTCCCAAGGCTAGACCTTGTAAATAACACTATTTGTTCAAAATTCTTCCACCTCTGGGAAATCTGTAAAATACAAACAGAGCTTCATACATTTCTTTATTCCTCCTTCAAAAGGGAAGCAGTTGTGAATGGATTTATATTTACTCTAACAAGCATTTTAACCTCCCTTTCAGGTAAAAAAAGCTTATTTGACTTTATTATTTCCAGCACTCTTCTCAAATAATTTCTTTCAGGCATCTCAGCATTCTCTTTATTTCAGTGCAGAAGATCACCCTTTTTTTAGCTGTTCCTCATAAACAAACCATCATCTTGGTTGCACTTCAATGCACACTCTCCATGGGATTTAATATCCTTCACGGGGGAACTGAAATGGAATGCAGGCAATTTTTAAAATGATGGTTTGGGACTAGGTCTGGCCTCTGGGCAGCAGCTCCTTTTCTGCTCTCACACATTTTCAGATCAGAGCAGCAAAGGTGCTCTCCTGTGCTCTGCCTTCTGCTTCCAGCTTCTCCTCAGCATTTTCTCCTTCCCCAAAGTGAAAGGACAGAGGTTTAGTTATGTTTGCTCTCCTTCCCCAGTCCTGATTTTATCTGGGATTCTGACTGGTACTGCAGAAATGCAGGGAAATGGGAACAGGCACTCAGGAGAAGGAGCTTTTATCTTTTTGACTGCTCATTTTGTGCTGCATATTTCCTTGCTACAACATTTCCCAATTAGGGGTTACAGCTTCTAGGTCAACAAACCGGAGTTGAGACCGAGAAGGAGTTGCTGCTATTAAATCATGTTCCAGGAAAAGATGAACCAGCATGATCTAATTTATGTATCAAGAACAGAGAGATGTTTGACAAACTTGAACAGAATGCAAAAAATGCAACAAGTTACCCAAGTTCTAGTGATGGATGTTACGTTAGCTGGCTGGGTATTTTAAAACATACTGATCACTACGAAATCAAGATGATGAGAATGCTGCACCTATTGAAATTATACAACAAGGACACTACTAACTAAGCCTCTGGAGTCAAGGGGGCTCTTTTAAGCTGCCAGGATCAGATCCTAGAGCAGAGAGAAGACTCTCTTTCCAGAGGTCAGCTGTGGCAGCAAGGGAAGTGGAGGGAACTCCAAGACTTGCAGGACACTGATGATCTTGAAACATTTAATTATTTTGGCATTTCAAATCTAGAACTCCAAGAGGTGGTATAAGAAAAAATTGGTAATAAGCACTTATTAAATACTCGGCACTAATTTTTTTACCATCTCTAGATCTACTGCAGGCAATTCCAACTTGAATAAATCCCTACTAATAAACCAGTCATCAAGGCACTTTTGTCACAGGCACTGTGTCACCCTCCCATCTGTGCAGCAACATTAAAAGGCAGCATTGAGGCCTCCCAACTCAATGAAGTTATGCACAACCCTTCAAAATGAAGTTAAATTATGATTGACAATTAATTCTGTGGTCGCAGCTAGGCACTAGAAGCAGATGCATTACCAATTTGGAATATTGCTGGTGTTTTAGCTACTGAGCACATGTTTACAGGCCACGAGAGTACATCCAACTCTCAGAATACCTATATTCCAATTAATTTGGCATTGTGCACACTCTGTTTGCAGTTCTGGTATTGTTTCCAAGCTACTCCAAACAGTTTTGTTTCAGGTATTCAGAGACTCAGTAACAGCAGGTTTTGCCCCATTAGACTATCAAAGTGATAGAATAACAAATCAGAGCACAGCCTATATCAAATATGTATTTTTAATAGCTGAAAGACAGGCCTTTCAGACCTGGATGCTTGCAGAAAAGCTGTGTTCAATTCCACCACAGAGATTCCAGCTTGCAACTCCCTTTTTAGCCCTGAGGTTGTCCTGCTGCTTTCACAGCTGCCAGGGACCCCAGCACTCGCAGACTGCCCACGAGTGGGGTTCCATTTACACAGTGGTGTCTCCACCATGACCATGACGGAGCCAGGGAAGAGTCATGAGCTCAAACAAAATTATGGATTTGGTGTAGTTCTGAACTGTTGATCTGACAGTCAGGAACCCCGAGTTTATTTTCAGCTGCTGCTCATTCCCCTTGTGACCCAGTAGTGGTAGTACTGTCCGAAAGACTTGCTTCACTCTGAACCACTGGCACAAAGCTTCCCGTTCAAGAATTTTAAGGATCACAGAAGAGTAGAATTTTCTTATTGCCACAGTTCCAATGCATTTCCTGCCCACTGTTACAAGGGATCACCTCTGAAAGATAGCTATTCCTGTCTGTTCCACGGCCTTTCCATACTGCCTGTTCACTTAGGAATTTTTTGGTATTTTTTTCTATTCCACCCACAAAATACCAGACTCTGTCTGGCTTTTATGGGTGGGTTTTTGAAGAACAGATAGGAAAGCAAAGAACACTCGTGTTTTGCAGTCAGCCAAAATGCTTGGCAAAACTGACTTCCCTCCCTGCCCCAGTTGATGGCAACTATTGCTGGAGTTATGGGCATGAGAGGACAGGGAAGAGATGAAACCAACGCCTTTCTCACTCACCCATGAAGTGGGGCAAGCCTGTCAAACTGAACCATCTTTCCTGCTTCTCACACTCAGTGCAGCTAAAAATGAGGTTGTGCCAAGCAAGATGGACAGAAAGGGAAGATCTGAGTCTGAATGCCTTTGGTTTTATGTTTTCTTCTGTAGTGCCAGTTCAGGGTCACATTAAGATACAGCAGGTTCTGCTGATGCTCATACAAATCCTCTCATTTTCAGTGCTAAAGGAGATAATTTCTCCCTTGCTGCAAGTCAATTAGCTTAATAACAGCTCTACTCACTGCAACTGGGGAGAGGTAAAAATTAGAAGAAAATAATACTTAGAACTGAACGCACACAAGATTACAATTATTTTAAGATCAACCAGACAAAGGGCCTAAAGCATTAACAGCCTTTCGTCTTCATCAGCACTGCTGCAACCATGTCAAGAGCACACAGCTGGCTACACATTAGTTTCATTGTTGGCCTGTCAACCATTTGAAGGCTTTCACCAAATTCCTCTCCACAGGGCATTTTCCCTTTTCTTTCCATCTTCACACCCACAGTACTTTCCAAGGAAGTTGGGTTAAGTGCACGAAATGCAATTCTTATATTCTCTTATGTTTGCTTTTCTTAGGGGCAGAAAAGGTACAGAAAAATTTCATGAACTGTTGGTCACCTTTAAACATTCATCTTGTAGGACAGAAAAGCTGCAGATCTATATCTTCCACTGTTCAAAGGATCTGTTAGGACTGGGTTACGTGTGCCTTCCGCAAGGTTAAACTGAGGCATTTTACCTTTTACTGACACTACTGAATAGAAGCTTATGACACTGGTTTAGACCGCACCTCTCTCTGTATATAAATTACAGTCTTAGATTAAGGAAACTGGGGTTTACCACATTACCTGGATTTTACAATCAAAATATACCTTCCATTTGATAATTTGAAAGCTAAACTAAACAGATAAACAAAGTGGCATAAACTTCAGGAATGAAATGTAAGTAACTGATAGAAGGCAGATGAGATATCCTCCATTGTTGTCCTGAGTTTTGCAGTTTTTCAATGTTTCTCTTTGCTGTAATACTTTCTCACGCATGCTGTTGTAGACATGGCCATGTTTTTGCTAACTGTCCTTGTTGTTTTCATTCCATTCTCCTAGGCGGAGACATGTGATGGATTTGTCCTTTGACCAGTGTGATTGAGAGGTGGTAATTTCTACCTCCAATCCACGGTGATTTCTAAGAACATATAAATAAAGGTCAGAGGGTTCTGCCCTCTCCTTTTGCTCGCTCTTTTTGGACCCTCCTTTGGCTCTCTCATTTGGCTCTCCTTTTTGGCTCCTCGGCCTGGTTCGGGTACATGTGTTTGTGTCCATACAAGTGCAGGGACATCGACACTCCATTCCATGTTATTTTCAACACTATTCCTTATACAGTGGGTCAATGCCTTGAAGAATAAAGAATATGGATATACCTAGGTATTATTCCACTAACAGAAACAGCAATGGGAAAGCAATAGGAAAAATCCCACTGACTTCACTGCACAAAATGTGCAGATGCCACTGTTCACTTCAGCAATGTTAGTCTGGCTTGGTTGATAGGTCTAATTACTTTCAGAGCAGTTCAGAAGTATTGATAGACTCTTGCCAGCATTGATAAGGAGATTTCCTAGCACACCTGAGAAGCAGTGATACAGCTGAGGGCAGTGTCTATAGTGACCTCTTCATTATACACAGCTCAAAACCTACTGGCTCACTTCCTTCACCAGCTACAAGACATTTAGGAGACTGGGACAATTTCATTCTAAGACACATTGGAAAGAAATTTGTTTTACTAATCCAAGAATTTCAGTGGATATTGCAGAGAGAGATGAATCTGAAATCACTGAAGATTCTAACAAGTTTATCAGGAAAAATACTTGCTAAAGTGTTTTAAAGTCAGTGCAGCGGTATGAGAAAGAGTAACAATGTGAGACAATAAACCAGAGGAGGAGATGTATCTGACTGGGTACGATATTCATCACTACACTCTTCTACAATGCACACTCTCCTTGTGGCTTTGCCCCAGAATTCCCTGGCTAAATCAGTGCAAGTCCCTCGACCTCCCTGTAAGTCACTCAACCGATAATGTGGGGGAAATAATGCCAGTATCCCAATAACACAGGCTGCTGAAGTTGGCTTTTTCCTTTCCTGTGAAACATTTTGTGCAAGATCCTGATATAGCACGATCTCGCCTGAGGGCCACTGCAGTCAGCAAGATCTTTAACAGGAGACAGACACACAAAATACTACTTGAAGAGTGAGTAACAGTGTTCTCTCAGTGCTTGGGCTCTTTTTCAGCTTGGTGGCACTTCAGAATTGGGGTGATTTATGAACACAACAGGAACAGTGGTCAGGATCACATCCCAGCCAGCAGTGTGGGGGCACCACTGCAAACCACAGCAACACAACCTGCCAGCCGTGCCATGTGCCACTCCGGCTGCTGGATCCCACTGACACAAACAGCATCTGCAGAGCAGCATTTCCTGAGGCTTTCCATACCTGCAGGACGCCCGCCTGTACAAAGCCCTGGGAACAGGGTCATCGTGCTGGTTCTCATGACAAAAACTCACAGATGCACACAGTCCTGTGGGTTTGTGTGGCTCATCCTGCACACGGTGGCTGACTGAACACGCTGTAAGGAGGCAGAGCCTCTCCTGTGAACAGCTACCACTGCACAGCCAAACCACTGAGAAATTCTGGGCTTCACCCTCAGGGGCACTTATTTCAGCACAGGGTGCTCCGTTTCTGAAGTCTCAGCCTGGTAACTCACACCTCAAAACCGATATTCACTTCCAAATTAATACAGTGAAAAAAATTGTTAAGATTAACATTTAATCCACACTCACATTTTCCAGGTTTGGAAACTGACTGTTTATGTGCTCATTATCGAGAACATTGTTTAGCTGACATTGTCGTGATTCATGGGTGGTGTTTTCTCTTCTTAGTCTTGTATCAGTGAAAAATAACATTTTGAAAATGCCTCATAATGGAATTTTTGCATCCTCTCAAAAGCTGCGTGTTTCACATAAACAAATCCCAGCAATTTCAATGAAAACACAGGCAAGCTTATGAAATCCAGAATGCCACTCCATAATTAGACAGACTCCTAAAGCTACTTAGTCTTCATTTTAATGTCTAAATTTTTCCCAACTTTGACTTGCAAATTATGACATAAATACATACAAGACCTAAAACCCACAAAGGTACAAATCTTAAATTGACTACATACCAGGCTAATGCTTACAACTTGAGGAACTGTTTATAGGCAGATATTTAAAACCAGATGCATCATCTTTTTAAAGGCACTCCTTAAAGTGGAGTCTTGGGCAGATTTTGGCCTTATACTCATTTACAGTTTTATTTAGAAAACACTGCATTTAACTTCTATCTTTCAGCCTGTATTGTATTGGGGCTCTCATAATTTTCAGAAGCAGATGATCACAGTCTACACAGCAATGCATGAATCAAAGACCTAACTGTAATCTATAAAAAGACATTACTGTACTCACATTCCAGGATGTCAGGCAGGCATGATCAAACCTCCATGATGAATATCAAAAATAATGAATGTTTCACTGCTTATCTCACCTTTCCCTCCATTCTCTTCATTCTTTTAATTTCAAAGGCTCATGCCTCAAGCACTCATATTAAATTCTGCTGTTTCCCTACTGCTGTAAAATAGTTTTTGGCTGTTGTGGTTATATTTCAGTGTGGAATACATTTTGTCCTGACTCAAAATATTGTTACTGTGCCTTCCTCTAAGTTTAATTTGCTAACTTAGGAACTTCTGGTCAAAATCTGTATGTTGCCAAAGCACTGCTGTGGTACCAACACCCTCCCTATGCAATGAATTTTCCAGGTCTCAGCTCTGTTAACCTGGGGTTGGAACCAGAAGGTCTTGAAGGTCTCCTCCAACCCCAACCATTCTATGATTGATTCTATGCTGTGCCTGGAATGATACACATCACCAAAGTGTATCATTCTGCAACCACTGCCACCCTCTAGAAGAAAAACCACATGTGTGCTAAGGAAGTGAAGTTTTTATTTCCTAATTCTGCTATGTGAACATGAAAAAGGGGAACAAAACGCAGCAACTACTCTCAAAGAGCCAAAAACTATAGCCCAAAAGCACCCGAGGCTTAAAAAATAGATCTGAATATAAACTGCTGAAGTAGCTTACAGAAATGGTTTTCCGTTGGACTGCACTAAATTGCGTAAGATTAAAAAAGGGCACAAAATATTTAAGTTGTTATTCCAAAAGATTTGAGTGGAAACATGTTTTGTTCCTTTTGGTGTTCGCAGTGACTACATTCTATAAATCAGCCCAATTTTATTTGTTTCATTTGGACCTCAAATGAAAAACTCATCTACGAGCTTGTCTAAAAGGTCAGTTTTGAAGCAGCTGACCCAATCCCTTGCCATTCTGAAACACTGCACTGCTCTCTCTGTCAGCGTTCCGTACTTTCATCGCCTCACTTCTTGTTTATCTTCCATTAAAGAGAAATGAAAGGTTAAGCAGATGAGGTTCATTTACTCAGATCTTTTCTTTGAACTGTGTGGTTCTTTCAGTTGGATCTCTTCTTTGAAGCTGCTCTGAGACAGCAACTGAAATTTCTCAGAACTGATGGAGCCCAAGCATTCCTCCCTTGCAGCCTTCTCAGCTCAATGAATGCTCTCCCATCAAGACTTTGGCAGAGCAGAGAAATGGACTTTACCTGAGATATTCATAGTAATAGCATTTCTTTACACCTGAATTATTTTAAAAATTAAATCTCAGGGGTTTTATTTCATGCAAAAAGTAAAGAGCAAGACAGGCTGGCGCTGCTACATTACTAACAAAATAGTTGTAAAAAAAAGGCAGATACTGCTTTGCACAACTCACAAAACATATATTGTATTAGATCTTTAATTACTTGAAAAAGCAAAAGAACTCACCATCACTAATCATCACTGTTTGGGAGATCCAGCTGATCAGCCCTGGAACATTCAGCAACTTTTCCTTTATTTAATTTTTAAAAAACATTTCAAAATCCCGCTGTACTTACTGGATTGAGAACCACTGTGAAGAACAACTCTCCTCCTTGAATACTTTTGTCTAATTCCTTTGGACCTCCAGGATACTCTTTATAGAAAATGGTGTGGGTGAATAAGCCACAAGTTTGCCTAGGAAGCACCTGAATTTATGAAAAAAATATGAAAAATTCTAGAGTTTATACTTTTAATGAAACAATGGAAGTCAGAGAAATAACATGTAACTGATAATTGCTGGGTATATTTGGCCTCTCAGCTTTGCTGGAAGTCAATAATGATCTACATGAATTATTATCACTAAAATCAGAACATCCCAAAATTCATCACATTTTGTTTGAAATCAGAGACTGATCTCTATCACCAAATTACAATTCCAGAGCCTCCTGAAACTCATTCTGCCTGTAACACCTCTCTCATCCTAAACCCAAGTATTTGAAGTCTAAAGTTTTAAAATAATGTGAAAGATAATCTGAAATATTATCAGTCTATATCGTATCAATCAGTTCCACTCCTATCTGAAGGATGGTTTTGTTGTAAATTTAAACTGCAATTGGAAAGGCAAATTGGGCTTTTTTTGGCTTAGGCATCACCACCAATAATAATACTACACTGACACATGGGGAATTTTGCCAATAAGGCTCACCTTAAAAGAAAGATTTACTCATTCAGCTGTAGCTTTGTAGGATCAGTTGAAATATAAAGTACTAGAAGCAGAATTATTTTAAAAAATATTCCAAGAACAAATCTTTTAAATATGAAGAACTAATAAATGCAGCTACATTCTTCATCAGAAATTCAAAATATTTTCTATTGAATTCAGAAAGTAATTTGCTGCAGAGTATTTCAGTTTGTTTATTCCTCATGGAAAATCAACAGCTGAGTATGGATGCTCATGTATAATGCTTAACTGGGATTGTCATGATAGATTAACTTTTAGAGCATACAAATGCCTTATTTGACACAGGCTGTGGTTTTGTAGATACTCTATTTCTTGCAGTTTCATTTCTCAACTATTTCTTTGTGATGTAGAGAATACTGTGCTCACAGATTGTAAATTCTGTGTTGTCAGAAAACGTATGGAATTTGTACATCTGCTATAAACTTGCCTAAGTTTTTAAAAAACCTTCGGATTTCATTGATTAAATATGAGAACAATTCTTCACAGAGGAAGGCAATGAAGCTGTACTGACAAATCTTACACAACAATGTTCTTACTGAGTGTGTTCATTACTATTAGCCCGGAGATGTAAAATATTGATGCATTTGCCCTGGAGAACTGAAAGCTTGAGACTCCCTAAACAGGTGGTTTTATATGACTGGCTTTGGAAATAGATTTTTGGCTGTAGTGTCCTTGTGTTAAATCTCATTATGTGTCTTCAAATGACGTGTTTTTACAAATATTTATGGAAGAGATTTTTGGGGATTCTGAGTCAATCCATCTTCCCCAAATGCTTTGTGCTCCTGAGCACATCCACAAACCCATTATTTCACACGCAGCAATTGCTTTGAGAACAAACTCCAGCTCAACCCTATATGGTGTCAATTTTGTTCCTGGATTTCTGGAGATCATTTTCATTTGCTTCACCCAAAAATAGATCAAAACTTTAAAATATTACTACTTAGCGTAAAAAAGTGGTATCCATGGCAACCTGAGAACAATACCAGAATTCTAAGTGGCAGTGTTGTGCCAAGGCACTCGACCTCCCAAGAGTGCTCGCTGCAGCCAGAGGTACAACACAGGGCCCTCATTCACTGCTCTCCCCACGCTCCGAAAGAAAGTTACTTGGGAACATGCCGCCGAGTATTTTGGAGAGCTGTTCTGAAGCACTTTGGAGATAATACTGACGAGATGAGAATCTGAAATAGCCTCCGCCCCGGTGCCCAGATGGCAGCAGCACAACGCCTTCCGTGTCAGTTGTGTACAAGCCCTTCCTTTGGCAAACGTGGCTGTCAGCGGCGCTGTGAATTATGCGATTTGGGGAAACAGTGGGATTTGAGAGCGCTTGGGTAGCCTGGAGGTGGTGTTGGGGGTGTTTTCCTTCCCTGCAGCTCCTGAGGCTCTGCCTGCAGCCAGGCTGACGGCTGGGGTTAAACCAGGCTGCTTAAGCTCAGCCCACATTTGTGTATGGCAGGCAGCCAAAAAAAGGGCAACCGTGCACAGTTCATAGGGAAGACTAAAATATGAACCCACCGAGATCCAGATTCTGAGGCGGCATAACCTGGCAAGATTCTTTTGTAGTTAATGGTGCCATGCAAATGCAAAACCTGACAGAAACCTAACCCAGCATATTGTGTTAAACGATGCAAAACTGACTTCTTCCTTGAGCTCTCTGAACCAGCATTAACAGTGGGACTGGAACAGTTAACAGCCTGTTAACTGCTGACAGCAGGGTGCCTGGATGCCACCTTCATCAGCACAAACATCACCAGCAACAGACTGATTTTAATTAACAAGACGCTGTCAAATATATCTTGCTACTTATGCATGGCAATACATACTTCTCACAATGTGAACTTGCAGGATACCCTGCTTTTCCACTTACAAATAAATTGCTCATGAAATGGCAGAGTACAAAATGAACATCAGCAATAGAACTCACCATGATGTTTTTGTGGACGAAGCCTCGTCTGTACCTTGCAGGTTTCAGATGTGGGTATTCTTCTGTGCTGGTAACTCTGATGTTCCAGACCTTTTTCCAGGCATCATAAAGTTGAACATGTACTGGATAGACTCCAGAGTGGTGTGGAGCCACTGCATAGCCCAAGTCAGTTGGAATACCATGTTCCTGAAACAGAACAGAACAATGGCAGCCCTCACAAACTTAAGAAACTTCATGTTTTGGCATTTCTCAAATGCTTTGTTTGTGGGAGACCAAGAATAAGTCTGAAATGCAAATAACAGTAATACCAAAATATGCTGATCTGGAAGGAGATGGAAGGCAGCATGGTGAAGATGAAACACATTATTTTAAGACAAAACCCTTTTTACTAAATATTTTTATGAGTATGCACGGAAGAAGGATATAAATGTATTTTACATTGGTTTCTTTAATCTACATTAAACAGAAAGCTGCACTCTTTTGAGTTTTTGCAAGGAATTTGTTCACAAACTCCGATTTCAGAGAGCAAATCACTGGCACATACTCAGCACAACACGAAGCATTTGGCAGCTGCAACTGCAAAACTGCAATTTCCACTACATGTCCCTTCACAATCACTTGGATGAGGAGCTGAATTTCAGAGTCACTGCGTTTCCCCTCTGGTCCATTCAAAGCACAAATCCATTTTCAAAAACCAGCTTAACTATTTTAGTGTCATGTCAAAAACGGAGGGAAGATTACCACTTGTAACAGTCTACAGGCAGATGCTGTAGAGTAAACCCTTCCATAGCACATTTCCTACTTTTGGAGACTCCTGTCGTTTATCCTGTGTACATACTCACCTTGCTGCTGTTACATTCTCTTCACATCCAGTGCATTTTCCTTCAGGTTACTTTTCAAAGGAACAGGATACAGCAGATATTCCCTGATAGCCTGGTTAGCAGAATGCACAGTCCCTCAGATATCATTTTGCCATGATTTAGGAAGACTGCCCCGGCACTGCCTTTGAATTCTGTCTTAGAATTTTTTATATGGCTTGCATTGGTATGGTCATCTTCACCGTATTTCCTAATCACACTGTGTGTGCAAAGCATTGGCTGACACCTTGTCCTCCTCCTTTAAATAAACTAGTTACTAAGGAACATGAAAACCTCTAGAAAAACGGGTGTGTGATGTTAGTAAAACCATTTATTGTGTGTAACAGAGACGCCTGGTTCAATCACAGCGGAGAACCCTGACTTCTTTATTTTAAAAGAACGGTGAAATTCTCGTTTCCCTTTAGGAATTTATGGCATACATAAAGGGCACCATGTGTAATCTGCCAAGCAGGAATGAGTAACATCAGCCCCCTGCTTGTACTGCACGAGGAGATAACAGGGGATACGCCATTACGCAGCTTTACATGATTTAATTCCATCACAGATAATCCAATTCTTCTTCCTTTTATCTTTCCTACTTCCCTTAGGCATGCATAAACATCAGAAAGGAAAATCTTCACAGAACATGTAAGAAATTGCATTCTCTAATGTCCCACTGAATCTCCTTAATTTATCTCTAAACAAAAGTCTGATTTTTAAGGTTTTTCCCCTCAAGTTTCACAATAGGCAGTAATAAATATGTAATCTAAATCTTTCTCTCTAATAAGGGGCCTATCATCTTCAATGAATTAGTGTCTCCATTATTCCCTACTGAGTGTAATTCCCCAGTTGAGCATCTCCCACACAATACACACATTCAGTGGATAATGCACGAGGCATCGGCAATTCTGGCCTCTTTCAAAACAGTGGATACTTCTCTCTGTTATTAATTGAAATGCTCCGAGCAAATGAAACATAATGAGTAGCTCCACGTCTGTATGTCTAAACAAGAAAAAAATTAATAGAAGCTATCTGTAAGCATTAAGAGCTTTGAAAGCAGTGAAGAAAATGGCAATTGCTGAAGTTACCTAAACAGAGTTGAATATGCATTATCCTCAAAACACACTTGAACGATTACATCCTGCAGGACCCATTTTATTTCCAGTGGAGCTTGCACCAGTACCCAGAATCATATTAAAAGGGCAATTCAGGACACAAGATTTTTACATTTTCAGGAATCTAACTTCTACTGCAACGCTTTCTTGAAAGGAAATATTAGAGCAGAGCTGTCCTGTACTCAGTCCATTTACAATTTGCAGCAAAGCTGGTGAAATCTTCGTTTGAAAGAAAGCGTCTCAGTTAACAGCCAAGGTTTCAAATACAAACTTTAACTGGCTGATAGTCAGGGCTATCCTGCTCTTCTACACTCACTGACACTTGACCATTAAGTGCATTCTTTGTTGTTCTGGTATTTCAAAGCCCCCTGCTCCTTCCAGGAACAAAGTCATCACCTGCCAGCTAAGGAGCAATCAGTGTATTTTGAAAAGGAAGAAGTAAAATTAGGCTGTTGGAAGGGCAGATGTAGTTAAGCAAACAAGTTATGTTTGATGAGATATTTTGATGCAAAACACATTTAGGGCTTAATGTCAGACCACTTCTTCAGACAAATAACATGTTTTATGAATGGCAACTTTGGTTTATTGTATGAAATTAACTGTGATCTGTTTCTAGGATCCTCAGTTCTAAAATCTGGTTTTATTTTTTCTTATATTCTCACTGAAACATTTTGATTCAGAGCTTTGCTATAAATAAATAATTAGTAAAGGCAATGCTTTTCAAAGCAAGTTTATATAAAGTTGATCCAAGGGGAATATATAAGATGTTACTGGGTAGCACTGTAGAAATGCATCTTTGAAAATGTGGCACACTTACCTAATCCTATCATGCAGCTGTTTCACAAAGTCATTTGACATGTTTTATGGAGTATTTCTTCTTTAAAAAACTTTATTTTTTTCTCATCTAAACAGAATAATGGTTTCTGAGTTCCTAAATTTAATAAAAAAAATGCAAAAATATAACTCACTAAGGCAAATTTTTTATTGAGGATCATCTGCTCTACCAGGGACGACTCATTGTGGAAGAGGTGTGGCTGCATGTGACTCCACATGTGGGGAAACCACCAGAACTCATCCACGGATCTCAGCAGCAGGTCATCGCCCTCATCCTCCTCCTCAGTCCCTGCAGAGGGAAGAAGAAAAAAAAGTAGGAATATTCCTGAGGTAAAGTTTCTACTTTTATTATGTTTTTACAAATGTTGGAAAATGCAAGCAAGATATTACCATAATAAACTGTGACCATTTCAAATCCTGCCTGCTGAGGCACTGGTGACAAAATGGAACAGTCAGGACCACTTTGCTGGCCCACATCCTATTGAATACCCTCTCTTTTCTCTCTCTCTATTTCTACAATGGTTTAGTGTTCAAATTTATTTTAAGGGATAATAGATATTGCTGTATTTCTACAGTAGAAATGAAACAATCACGAGGATGGACTGTGGCAGCTCAATAGATCCCTCGGTAACATCAATACAAAATTTTGTGTGAGTGGTGGAATTTACCACTTAAAAACAGATTGAAAGGAACTAAATTTTAATAAAAGATGGGGGGAGGCATTTCATCTGTTCCACACCAGCAACTAATTCAGGAACACGGCATCCTAAGGCCCTTGGACTCTATCATTCCTACTTGTCCTCACACTATACAGAACACCATCAAAATCAAAGTGATTTTAGTGTTTCATTCTTACCTGTGTGATAAAATTTCCCTGAAAATCCCAGGTTGAAAGTAAAATTTGTGATCTGGGCTCTCAAAAGATTCTGAGTGTCAAGCAGGGCCTGAAAAAGAAACAACCCACCATATAAACATACCTGTAGAAAACACAACCTGGCACAGAAATTTAATGTAACAATACA
Organism: Pomatostomus ruficeps; assembly: GCA_013400735.1. NCBI lineage: Eukaryota > Metazoa > Chordata > Aves > Passeriformes > Timaliidae > Pomatostomus > Pomatostomus ruficeps. The sequence goes on along the minus strand of VYZT01052191.1, from coordinate 147,950 downwards.
AATATTTTTACAGTTACGTGTCTTTTCAATTGGTTTTGCTGTTTAAAAACAGCTCTTTATGTAAGACAGAGCAGTACAGGTATTTTTATTAGCATATAAAGATTAAAGACTGCATGAAAACTCCATCATTTTCCTCATGAAGATGCCTGGCTATTAAATACTGGGTTACTGCCTGAATCATGAGAGAGGAAAACAGAGGCACACACAGAGAAGAGACCTTCCACTGGCCACTCAGTAAACCTGGGCCCCAGCCAGCTATGAATGTCAGATCTCTCGTGCCCCCAGCACTGCTCCTTTCACAAGGGTGAAGAGCAACTGTCAGAATTACATTTCTGTACATCAGCTCAAGGACATCCACAGCATTTCAATCATGTTTCAAAATCATGGGCAATGCAAAAGGAAAAATCTAGCAAGACAAAAAGAAGCTTGATCAAGCCTATTCCACATCAAAGCACTGGATCCCAGATTCCCCCAACTTCTGACTCATTTCTCAGACTGTGAGCATGCAGACTGCCAGCATCTGTGTACTTGCACTTCAGTAGTACAAACAAGAAAACAGCATGTAGGAAGAAGGGGGAAAGCATTATTCATCAGATACAGCTTCACTCTTTGATTTCAATATGCTCTGCTGCATTTGTTACTCCTAAGATTTACATATTACATTCAGGAGTTACCTCCCAGACTCTTACATCCTGCTGTTCTCTCGTTCAGTTTTTCAGATGGAACACGGAAACCCAGCTTTCCAAACTTTGCAGAGCAAGAACAAAAGAGACGAGCAAAGGTCCTCAAAAAGTCTTCCAAGTCAACATACAGTACAGCACAAGGATTTTAGTAAAGTGGTTGAAAGCATTACTATTGTCAGAGAAGAGTAAATGCGTTATGAAGGGAGAATTTATTTAAAAGCATTAAAAAGATTAAAATGACTGGAGATTTTCAAGGTTTGAAAGGTCTAGCAGGCTCCCTACTCTTGAAATGCAAAGACAACTTGGTGCCTTGAAAAATGTGAGCCAGTAGTTTTTATTAGTTTTCCTGGACATTTTCATTATATAAGCAATTTGCCTACAATTATACGCCAAAGACAACAAAATACTAGGAAGACAAGTCCAGTTTAGGTATGAGGCACAGTACACTCAAGTTAAAATTCCTTAAAATATGACCCATTTTACAGAGTGAGGCAATATCCACCTTATTAGAGCACACAAGCTCTTCAGGTCTTTTCTAGGGCTCACCTGGTAAAGATCATCTTCTTTCACTGAAAGCCTGAAAACTGTCCTGTGAACAAGAGACATTCTAAAGGAATAAGCAAAATGAAGCACAGAATGGAGATAATTGAAAACAAGCTCCAGACTTATGAAGTGGAATATTAAGTGAAAAACCTTGCAATGCTGTAACGAGGGCTTTTGCACAGGCTGAGAGTGCAAAGATCTCCAAGGAGACTTCTTATTCTAATGAAAGGCAGCAGATCTGCACAGGGTTTATATGAAAACCAACCCTCAGCTGCTCAGAACCTATGCCATGAAATCATTTTATCTCTGCATGGTTAAAAAGGTAGGAGGCAAATAACAAAGCTATCCCCTTCCTGCTAGGGGAACACATTGTGGAGGAGAAGGGATCCCGAGCACAGCCTGACAGCGAGGTGGCACGAAGGGGCTGCTCGCTTCCTTCCCTCCACATTAAGAGCTGTGAGCATTTTCTGAGCTGAAGGGTTTATCCTGTACCTTTCTAACACCTTCCCAGCCTGTCACCTCCAGTCTGGTCTCAGCAGGATGGAAAACCAGAATGGCAGAGGCTTTTAAAAGGGAGGAGGGAGGACAGTGGGAAGAGGCCCAGGACATTTCTGTAACAATGCAACACAGAGTTTACTTCTTCCCTGGGATTGATCTTGCCAGTGTGGTTCCCACCTTCTCACCCTGCGTTGGGAATGTATCAGCTGATTCCAAGGGTGTACCTGCTCTGTCTGCGAAGAGGGGCCCACAGAGCTGCTGTGAACCACTCTGGGTACAGACAAGCCGAGCTAACATTTGAGTTGTCGTGCCTATGATTATTTTCTGGGCGACTTGACATTTTACTCATCTTTCAGGTTCTAAAAACAAAATGTTAAAACTCATGAAAAATATATAGTAGCAGATGGCAGGGCCTATTACTGTGAGTTTCCATCAGAAAGACAGAAAGAGAGAAAAGGAGGGGGACGAAAGGCCTGAAATCTCATTTCTACATGCTGTTTTATAAGCTGAAGGTAAACTGCTGGTATTTTCCATGTATTTTATGATTGTTTATGAACAGCACCTCTGGGTATCTGTATCAGATGTTACATAAATACACCAGTACTGAAGATTGTATTTTAAAACCGTTTAGTCAAGTCTTCATATGTTTATAAATAATTATTTAGTACATGTTATATTTCTGATGGTACTACAAGGGAAATAAACCGCTGTCTGCTTTCACCTCTACAGCTCCCATGAAGTACTTTTTCAACTTTTCCTGAGCTCACAGACTAGGTCTAGGAAATTCCTAGTGCCAGAAATCAAATGTGAGTATTCAATACATGATGAAAGACCCTTTTCTTCACTAATAGTAAAAAAAAACCCAACAAAAAACAATAAACAAACAAACAAAATAGCTCTGAAAAAGGCCCTGTTACAATTCAAAGATTAGACAAAAGTTATCCTGACAGCAAAACAACACATTTTCTCATTTCACAAACAGGACAAACAAAGGCATGGACAGATGACATGGGCTGTCAAAAGCTTTTTTCCAAGTAAATCAGCTGAAAAGCCAAGGATAAAACTCCTATCTTCACACCTCCTTCCCACTTCCATAGCCAGGAAGCCATCCTGACTCCTGTCCTCAAACATCTCAACGTGATTTCACTTTAGAGTCTGCCACAGAGAAGCCACAAGTGTCAGCCTGTCTTCAGCAAACAGACAGTCGTAATTTCTTCAGCATCAACAAGAACATTCAGACCCAAATGCCTTGAGTGATCAAAGGAATAAATCAAAATTCCTTGTTGAACTCTGGTTCACGAAAGAGGACCGACATCTTCTTTGTGCAGTCACACCAACACATTTATGACTATTTTCCTGCTCAAAAGCTGCTAAAGAACTCAGGCACTTGAAAAGAGAAATAGTTCAATGTGCCATTAATTCTACTCGTAATCACGCACATTTCAACTAAATTGGCAAGCAGACAGACAGAGCCTCACAGTGCTGCAGCATTAACATCTTATACTTCACATCAGTACACGCTTTCATGTCAGCAACAAAAGCAAGGGCAGCTTCCTCATTTTCCAAAAAGCCTTTCTCCTCCTTGTTTTTTTGGGAAGCAGATCTCATCTTTCAATGCTTGCTTGCTTAACTGTTTTAGTGTCTGACAATACTGTCAAAGGAGCCATTAATTTAGGTATTATCTTGCTTTTGAGGAAAATTTCGAATGTCATGTCAGTTCTTCTATAAAGACAAGGACCTTCAGAAAAGGAAGGACAAATTAATACAAAGTGCAGTATGAAAGCACCCAAGTTAAACACAGTCAAGCCCCTCTATGGGAACTCTCATGCAGATGTAGCTTTATTTTTTCCATATTGTATTTCCTCTTTAGTCCAACCCCTGCAAGAGAGGGAAGGAACAGAACTAAAGCCATTTTAACTTCTGAGTGGAGTTCTTGGTGTAGAGCGGTTTAATGAGCTGCGATGCAATATCCTTTTACTCTGCACCTTCTGGGACATCACTTGGCCTTTTCAGGCTCTGGGAGCGCTGCCGCTGAAGCTGCTGTGCAGGTACTCGCACACCACCTGCCTCCCTCAACATCCCTCTCCAAACAAACTGGGGTGCTGGGAAGCAGCACCACAAGAAGGAACAGAAAACAGCCCCAGTGAAGGTCCAGCCCAAGTGTCTGGGAATCAGTATTTTATTGGACCAACTATTTTGCTTCTGAGGAAAAAGGATTCCTCAGAATTCCATTTATGCATTTTGGAACATCATTAAAATGCAATGTCTACTCTTTCTGGATTTCCAAGATTAGCAATTTGACACCGATTACCATAAACGTTTAATCCACGCAGGAGAAAGAAGAATTGCTTTGGATATAGGGGTCTACCTGAAATAAACATTTTGTCTATCCTTCAGACAAAAGGACAAGAAAGCTTAATTTGTGTTTGTGCACTCTCTTAGCAGAGCTGACACTACAGAGAGGGCAAGAGAAAAAACAAAGACCATCTTCAGCTTTTTCTGCAAAGTGTTTTGCTGGCGGAGAACAGGTAACCCAATTTTCCCTCAAAGTGTCACTAAAATATCAGGCTGGAGCATGTGCTCTTATGTGCATCCTAAGTTTTTCGGTGTCCAACAGAAGAAAAAAATTCAGGAGCCACAACTTCATCTTATGTGTGCAAACTAGGTATCTCAATTTGAAGTCCAGGGAAGGATCCTAAAAATACAAAGAGCCACTTTAGAAAATGTTGCTCAAATGATTTCAATCAAAAGTTTTTTCATCAGGACACACTGTTTTAAATGTCACTGGGTCTTTCTTTAGAGTTGTTTTTTTGTCACATACAATGATGATCTTGATGATGGTGCAATTACATATTTCCAAGTAATTAGGCTCTTTCATCTAGGTAAATTTTTTGTACAACCAAGAGATTTCAGAAATATTTCTAACTTCCTCCACCAACTTCTCACTTCTTGGAGGTTGAGGTAGCAGCTAATGAGAATTGAGCTAATTATAGCAAGGTAACTTGGAGGTTATAAATACTTGGTGCCAATAGTATTTAATAAGGCAAAGTAATTAGCATGCTGTTTTCAGGGTTCTGTCTGAAATTCTGCATTATTAGCTCTTAATTAAACTGTACTTAGATGAAAGAGGTTACTATTACTAAACAGCTAAATGATCTCGTTATTCTGCAGTTAGCAGAGATAAATTCCTGCATTTCTTTTAATTAAAGGTCAAAAAAATCCCAGGTCAGGTGAAGCAGAACTAATAAAACACCCTACTGCTGCCTATTTTTCGCTGGATTTTGGTCAGACAGGATTCAATAGAAACCTTGTTGGTTGCATTTTTACCTAACACTTGACCTGCTTATGTAACATGAAGTATTAAGAGGTGAGTTCTCAGAGTGTAACAGAGCTCAGTAAAACCAAAGTGGCTCTAAAATGCATTTAGGGTCTCTGTATCTCTAAGTTCTTGTGATCTGGTGCTGGTCAGCACAGAGGGAATGGGAGATCTGTCAGCCCCAGTGGAAGCATTCTGGTAGCTGGGCTGCAGGCACACACACAGCCCCACAGCTGCCTCAGCTCCGAGCACGACAGGCCATTCCTCAGATGCTGTTCTGGGTCACTTGTGGGCCACTCTGCTCTGCCTGCTTAGTCTGGCTTGTCTCCATTGCATCCCACCAGGAGCAGATAAATTCTCAGGGTTGTTCATTGATTCGTGTTGACACTTGTCTGGCTCCCAGGAAATGTTAGGCATTACACCTCTGCACCCCTCATTAGACAACCCACACTTCCACAGCTTCACATCCTGTCTGGAAGGGTGCAGAGTGTCCTGTCACAGATAAAACAGTGGCATGGCTGTTCCATCTAATGGGGCATGTATTTCATAGTCACCCCGCTCAGAAAGGACAGAGGTTATGATCCGAGCTCCCAGCTCCACATTCATTATCAGCAGCACATTTGCTCCTTATTTAATGCTTTCTCACACGCCAGCTCCCGCTGTAGCTCCCGCTGCAGCCAGCAGGCCCAGCAGGCAGATCTGCCTGCAAGACACGGCGGGCTGCCCATGAGCCTGGGCTGCCCATGAGCCCGTGGTGCCCATGAGCCTGGGCTGCCCACGTGCCCGGGGTGCCCATAAGCCCCGGCTGCCGCGCACCCCANGAGCCTGGGCTGCCCATGAGCCCGGGGTGCCCATGAGCCCCAGCTGCCCATGAGCCCCAGCTGCTGCGCACCCCGATCCCTGAGCCGGGCCCTCTCGCCCTGCCGCTGGCAGCGTGTGGCTCTGCACAGCCACGGAATGCTGCAAAGATCTGCGAGGCGAGGCTCTGCAAGCAGCTCAAGGCCTAAAGTCTGAGCAGTAGAGAGCACAGGGGCTCAGCTGATGTGCAGGCAGCCGCAGCTGGGGTACTGCAGCCTCTGGGCTGAGGGTCTGTCCCTGGCCACGTTGCTCTGCTCAAAACACCCATGTTTTTACAGAGGTGCAGTTTCAGGTCTACCTACACACCATGGCTTGTGTACTAATGGTCCATAAAACCTATCTTACCACAAATTTGATTTTCAAACTGCTATTCCCAAGGTGCAACAGCCTGCTGCTCCTTTCCTGCTGCTGCCTAAGACCTGCTCTCCACATCAGGTCTCCAAAGCACTCCCTTCCCTTCCTGCTCTGTCCCACAAGCCCTGTCCTGATGAGAAAGGAACAGTAACCTCATTCCAATCCCCTGCCATGGGCTGGGACACTTTCCACTAGACCAGGTTGCTCCAAGCCCCATCCAACCTGGCCTTGAACATGTTAAGGGGTGGGATCACCGCACCTTCTCTGGGCAGCCTGTGCCAGTGACCACCTCACTGTGAAAAATCCTCCTTCCTGATGTCCAGTATAAATCTACCCTCTTTCAATTTAATTCCTGGACTGACAGAGGCAATCAGGGAAATAAAAAAGAAATCCCATTTCTTTAGATAATGAAAGTAAAAATGTGGTGTCAGTGTTACATACATCAAATTCCACGAGAGTGTGAATATGGCCTCCTGGAAAAACCTCAGACCTGCTTTTATCTTCAGTGCCAAAATTCTCTGGACCTCAAAGCTTGAGCCTGGACAAACTAAGACTCACCTATCCCCAAAAGGCCTACAGGCTGTGCTTCCTGCTCAGCACAATTTTAAGTAAGTAAGATTTCAAAGTCTGGTCTACATCATTATCTAAATGACCAGAGCTCAATAGTGGGTGAAATTTATGTATTTTTCCAGTGCACACAAAATTCAAAGCATTTAAATTTTGACAATGTTTTGCCACTGAGCAACAGTGGCCACAATTACAACATAGATCTATTATATGGTTAAAGAAAAACTCAACTCCACAGACAAAGGTATAACAAGCTGCTATTTAGGTACTCTGGAAGAAGCATTGGAGACTACAAGCTGTGCCTAAAATGCTGATACCAATCAAAGAGAAACACCTTGGGGTTTGTTCACCTCTCAGCTGATACTTTTTTCCCCCCAAGTAAGACTAAAGCACTGTATTTGTGTTAATGCTGAGTTTTACACACTAGAGAACAAAGAAAGTGCAAATAAATGAAGCCTCAAACCCTGTAATGTAGATAAAAACCAAAATAAACTGGTTGCTCTCCCTGCTTAGCAAAGCACAACAAAATTACCACATCACTGGCATATTAAATAAAGATTACTGCACGGGCTGGGCAATGCACCAATGCCACAGCCCATTCACAAATGCTTCTTAGATGTTCTTTTGTTCCTAATAGAACAAAAAAGACTCCTCTGCTTCTCCTAATACTCTATCTGAATAAAAATAGCTATCTACCTCTGTCCCTATGTTTCAGGTGAGCTGAGGCATACCAAAAGCTCTTTTTCTATGTTTCACTTTTACTGACAGAAAAAAAAGAATCTTTAACAAAAAAATTTTCATTTTCTCCCTCTGTCAGAATGCTCCAGGTAAGATACAGCTGGGAATTCAGCCTTCAGCTTGCTCGCCAGCAAGGGGTCACAATTTATGTTTTTTTCCTTCTCTTTATGAGTAGTTCTAAAGTTGCTGAATGAAATTCCCCAGCTACATCAGCATTGGTATCAAAGAAATTACAAAAAAAAAAAACAAACAAATCCAAGAGAAAGTTTCTACAAAATAACACACCTAACTCTTTTCTCAAGCCATACTTTTATATGTAGTCAACACAGAAATGACATAAAAACTTATTTCAAGTTAGTAAGAATTTTGACAGTTTCATTGGCTCCCACATAGTATGAAGTTTAACTGAGCAGAAAACCCCAAGACTTTAGAGAAAAAGGGAGGCATGATTTTGTTAGAAGTCTTAATACCTTACCTGTTTCCATGAGTGCTTGCATTTCTGAAAGACAAGATTACAAAAACCAGGTGTACCTAGATAAACATCCCAGCTGGCAAAGTCTGCACTTGCAGCCTCAAACCAACACACAGGAATCCAAGTGAGCTCTGCATTTGGTTTACTGGAAGAGACTGAGAACATATCTTACTACAAATCCCCTGCCAATATTATATTCCTTCCAATAGCATATTTCATGCTCTTTTGCCAAATTTAATTTTTAAAGACTTACATAATCCTTTTACTTCCTTTTGGATATTTGCCTCTATTCTGCTGCTTTTTTATTGGCTATTCAGCCTACACTTAAATATCTCGGAGCCTTACATTAAATATTTTTATCCATGCTCCCTGTTTGTACCCTGCAGACATCTGCAGCCCATTGCTTTCTGCTTTGGTCATCGTTACTTACTGAATTCTTTAGCCTTTATTTTTTCATTTTTTGCTCAGATGTCTCCTGACTCTTCTGGTGTCTCTAAGCACTCTCCAAATATTTCTAATCACGTTGTGCAGAAGTGAGCACAATATTCTAGAAACCTCCTCAGTCAGTAAGATGAAGTACTTCACTGATGTAAAATATTTTTCATAGTCTGCTTGAATTTAAAACCAGTTTACATGACAAACTGAGATTCATTTTAGTATTCATCTTGTTTTAGGATATTCTCAGGATTACCATTTTCAACACTTCTATTACCTTTAACAATGGTAGTGGGAAAGGACACAAGAGGAACATCTCGCAGCATAAAATAACGTATTTTATATAAATGGAAAATTGATTTTCAGCCTCCTTTTGAATGCCATTAGCATTCTATCAAAGACAACTCCGAGGTCTCTTCAGTCCAAGTCCACGTTAAAATGGAGCAGAGACATTTGGCTTATTCCCAAGATTGCTAACACCAAAAGGGAAGTAAATGGGAGCTTGAGGAAGAGCTGTGGCTTCTTAGTTCCACAAAAATGCAACCGATGCTCCCATACCAAACCTGTCACCTCTGCACAGCAAGGCAGGGCCTTTGTTGTGTGAATTTACTGACCTGGGTTGGGATGAATGTGGGGATTCTTCCTCTGCACAGTCACAGACTTTGTTATTTGTCCTCTCCACTGTTTCTATTTCCAAATTGATTGCCGTATAATTTTTGCAATATCAAGTGGTTTTAAATTTAATTTATTACTTATCTCAGATATGAAGCTGCATTTTAAGGAGCAACACTAACTCATCTCCAGGACTGCAAAGTAAAAGAAGTAATCTCCTAAAGAGTAACTACTTTAAAAAATTGGTCGTAAGGTTTTTATGGTCTGTGCACAGAAAAAGAAACTGGAATTGGAAATAGATAGGGAATTGTTATTCCACAAGGGACTACACATAAACTGGCAACCAACTGCTTTTCCTTTACTTGGCTTTGTAAGCATAATCACCAAGAATCAGTCATGTCATTGCAGTGACCTTCCAGACTGAACAGGAGCTGAAAAGACACTTCCCATGCTGCTGCACTGTAAAAGGAACGAATGAATTAAGAGAGCCACTTCCACTCTCGTTTTCCTCTTCTGGCCAGACTGCACCTTCTTGACGTGACTGAAGAGTGGGAAAGAGGAAGGCTCACTTTTGCTATCATGTTTTACAGTTAATGGCTTTGATTTCTAGATCTGTCTGTAGTTTGGTTTTTATTTGCTGGCTGTGAAAATTTTATTCAGTTCTGTTAGCAGCAGGAAGTGGATGGCAAAGTTGGCAGCAGAATAAATCTTGCAGCAGCCCCTCGTACGCTGCTGATGAATCTGTGCAGCTCTGCAGGAAGCATTATTGCATTATTATTGTTTGTATTATTGAGGTGCTGTCTGAACAAAAAGAGCCTCCGACCAAGGGAACCTGCAATCCATGGAAAGAGAGGGACTGACAGGATAGCAGCTTTTGTTTCCATGGCCAGATGGACTGACCCAAACACTGCAGAGTTTAGGTTATGCTGACAACACTCCAAGAGTGCAGAATCACCTGCATTTTTTATCATAGCCATGAAAACATTCACCTGCATGCCTAAAGTATATGCTCCTAAGTAGACAGAGGAAGACAGAGCTTGCTAACCATGTGGCTGTGAACCAAAAATGATCTCAGTGCAGGCTGGCACCCTGGGTGGACATAAGCATTTGTGTGGATTTCTCTGCATGGGAAGCCTTATGCTCAAGAGTGAAGATACCTCTGCATAACGAATTAAGTCAAGGGAAAAGGCAGAAACAGCATCACCCAATATTCAGAGTTAGATCACTTGATTTCAGGTGAGCATCATTCCTTAAGTTTTAAATGAAAGAGGTCTTGAATCAGAAAACTTCATGGAGAACAGGAGACACCATTGTTACATTAATCCTAAGGATAGCAAAGCAAAGTATTTACCACCACAGAGAAATGTGGGAAATTGAAAATAAATTACTATATTTTCTGGAAAGATACAGGTGATTGAATCCACACTGCACATCATCTTACTTGGGAAGCCACCAGCAGATCCACAGAAGCCGTAATTTCCTTACTTTGGTTCTATCCTGAAGACAACCAAGAAGTGTACAACCAATAGTCAGATCTGCTGCTGGGGTACAAGAACCCAAAAAAGCAAATCAGCCTCATTGCCCTCAAAGATCTCATGGGATTTACCAGGCCAAGAGGCAGTTTCTGCAGTCTCTCTGACAATAAAAATCTGCAACTGAAATGCATTTTCTTCTCTTAGCTACCTGCCACTGAATTAATAACAGGAGGAGATGGTGAAATCCTTGAAATATCACTGTCTCAAGACTTAAGTCTGCATGAAACATTTTTAGGTTTTCATTTACAGCATCAGAGCATTAAAATTAAAACCCAAACCAAACAAAAACCCTATGATATTCAATTATTCCAGTACTGAAAACTAAACAGAGGGGGGAAAAATTTTAAAATTCATTTTGCAGAGAAAATCAAATACAAAATACCATTGACAAAACAAACAAGAATTTCAACAAAAGCAGAACTAACACAAACTGCTGAGTTTACAGGAATGAAGCCTGCAATACCAGACGCAGTTACCACGCATGGTTTTTCGTCATCATCCACCACGGATAAGCTGCTAAATTAAACTCAGCACCAAGTTTCTTCCAAGGACTTGGCTGTATCCAGCTCACACAGGAGCAGAACAGGAGGAGGAAGCCCATGAGGAATTCCCAGCATTGCTCTGGCAGCCCCAGAAGCGCCATACCCAAAGCAGAGCCAGCTCCTCTGCGTCTCTGGGACCCCTCTGCCGTGCCCCTGCTCTGGGGGAGCATTTTTATCCTGCTTTCCATTTCAAACATCTGTATGATTTCAACAAAAAGAGCTGGGCTCTATCAAGCAGCAGTTGTATCCCTCTTACTAGATTCAAATTCACAGAGGTTGGCACCTAAGCCAAACTGCTTTCAGAAATTAGATGTTATGGTGACTGACTGGTAGAGTGCACTATATGCTGCTAGCAGCCCATAAAATACATAACACAACTTTTGTAACTTGCTTTAAAGTTGTATTTAAGTTCTGAAACCTGATCCTAATTCTGTACTGTCTCAGTGTGCAATATTGCACACTACTACAGCTGACACAATATGCCCAAGCAAATCAGTCTTCCTAGGGCATCAGACAGCTACAGAGACACCCCAGTCAGTAAAACTCCGTTTCCTTGACACTTTTGAAGAACTGAATGCGCTTTTTATCTGCTATTTCCAACAAGTCAACAAGAAATACCTTAGGAGCTTCAGGTCAAATTAAGGAAGAGTATATGTACACACACAGCAGACACATTCCACAATGGTGTACAGGTATTATGGCTGACAGACTGGGAATGAAAAATGATTTGCCAGAACAAAAGTTCGTAATCATTAATTCCTTATGTAACTTAAAGATGTTGATTAAAAAGATTTTTTGAACCTCCCCAAAGGAAAGATTTATGGCTCAGTGCAACCAAACAGCCAGGAGTATCTCTGGTGGTTCTGCAGCTGACACATTTGATGACACATCTGTCATTTCTTTTCTGATATCCTTCTACGTGGTCCTACACATAAAGAAGCAATTAACTTAGAGAATTAAGACTTCTTCCTGTGGCAGGGACCAAGCTTTGTCTTGACAGTTCAGGCTTTCTGCACCTTTTAGCCCTTCTGCCTTAACGCAAAATATATATAAGATTCTCTTCTGAGGCAAATATTTAGGTCATTCCTATGCAAGAAAAACTGAACAGCCACATGATTGTGTTTTTAAAATTTATAGCCGAGCAGTCTGCTTTGCCTTGGGAAGTTCTGGTTTCTTTCCATGTAGGCTGCACAGGGTGAAAAGACACTTAATGGGTTTTAAACAACTCTAATAATTTAAGCAGTGCTGACTAATGGGGATGAATCTAATATAGGGAATAAACAATTAGCTCTTAGGAGGGAAATCTGTTGTTAAACAGAACTATATTAAACAAAAGGTTAGGCCACCAATGCACTAAGAAAGTAACCAAACAGTGACAGCACTGGCTATAGAAGATGGAAGAGGATTGCTCTGACCAAATGCAAATGTTTATATTTGATCTTATTTGCTCACTCTGGAGACAATTTATGAACAACAATTACTTACTTCTAAGGTGCAATTCACTTAAGCAGTGCCTGCCTGAAGATGAGCTGCTTTTCCATGTTTATGTCTACTGAGGGAAGTTAGAGCAATAGCTCCATTAGAGGTGTCTGCCTTATAAACCTCAGCACCCAGGCACAATGACAGACTGCCTAAGTGATGGAGCCTGAAGTGCTCGGAATTGATTCCTTTTGGCTAAACCCTCTCCATTACCAGAACGATGTCTGGCACACAAGATGCACACAGAGTGCAGCTCTTTTCTCCAATTCTCCAGTGATTAATGCTGAAGACTGCAGCCTGAATCTTGGATTGCCCTCTGCAGTGCACATCCACACTAACAGATGCATTGCCCATGCACTCCCAAACCAGAATAATCAAGATTTTTCATCCCCCTCCAATAATGGATATGGTTAATATGAAGCTTCTTCCTTGACACTTATAAAGAACAACTACAGGAGTAGAAAAGGGTTAGGCTTACCTGAAGAAAGAGAAGAGATCCCCATCCTGACTTCAATTCAAAGCCTGACTTTTGAAAAGCACCCAAGGGACCAGACAGTCAAGAGGAGCTCACATAGCTAATCATTAGGAAAAAATAATTCAGCAGGGTTCTAATTTTTCATTTGGAGAACTTGATTAACTCTCAAGGAATTACAGAAAGTCCATGTATTGGGAAAATTAAGGGCAAGGTAGATGGCCTAGACCACTGAACAAACTGTCATCTGGAAAAAGAATCACATTTAATTTCCCCCTTTTTATCATCTGCTTCTCCCTTGAAAAATCTCAATGCTTTACAGTAATAAAAATTTCACAAAGAGTAACTGTAACAAAAAGAGATATTAAATTAGTAGCCTGTCAGCCAGGACAATCACGGTCTATTAAGATAAACTTACTCCATGGCTATCTAGATAGATTATTCTCTGTATGTCCATTTAAATGAATTATTTGCACTGCACAGGCTCTTAAGTCTTTCTAAAAGACACAAGGAAAATAAAATATAACATTGTCACAGCATAATGGTCCCTCCTGCCTGACAGACAATAGGAGAGAAAAAAACTCCTGAAGAATGAATGTTGAGTTGATTATTACCAAGCTTATTTTCAAAGTGGGAGGCAATTAGACCATGGAAACATTCTCTTCCATTATTTCTATTATACTAGAGGAAGATCAAGTAAATAAATATGAAGATGGATGGTTATTGGTGATGCACAGTGACACCTACTCAGTATCTTACATGGAAGAACTATGTTCTATCAGCCCAGGTGTTACACAGAGACAGGCAAATCTGTACCAGTCAGGTACTCTAAAAATCTGAAACACCGTTTCAAGTTGATGGGGTCCTTTTTTTTTAATTGAAGAAACTGTGGTGAAACTAGAATAAACTTCATCCGTTGTTTAACAAAACAAAGCATTTACAACAGGATTTAGGTTGATAAACTACGTTTGTAAAAGATTTTCAGAAGGGCTTTTTACACTTATAGTGCTGACACAATAGGTACTCAAGCTGAAGTACCACCACTTTGCCTCCTCTTTCGAGCTATGGAAAACACTCACTTTACAGGGCCTGCTTTTAATTTGACCTCTCCTGAGATCAATATATAATACTGATTAAAAATTACCACTAAACCTTATAATAGCAATTTTCCTAAGTGCTCAACTCCAATTCACACACTTTAAAGGAGAGGGAAGTTAAGCCTTAGTGGGTTAAGCCTCCAAGTATTAACTATTCTGGCTACTTGGCAAATCTAATTTAGATATCTAAAAAAGAAATTCCTTTGAAAACACGATCTTACACGCAGTCAGGATCTCTCTCCTCGGAGACAGGCAAAAGGCACCTGGCCATGATCCAGCTGGACCACATCACCTCCTGATTTTTGTTACTGGTTCTGCATTAACCTTCCAGTTTCTGAACTCTGTCCTATCCACAGAGCAGTCAGAACCAGCCTTAAAGGTCTTTTAGCTGTTGAGAGATTCCTTAAGTTTTACACTGATTTGCATTAATAGAGTACGGGTAGAAACATTCACCTTACTCTCCTCCAGCTCACAGCCCCACCAGATGTGAGTATATCCAGAAAGTATTAACTAGGAGACACGTCAAACAGAATTAAACCACAGAATCCTCAATTCTGTATTGCCAATATTTAAAGTGTAAGCTTAGTGAAAATGAGCTAATCTTGAGTACTGAAATTATACAAAGTCTACATTTAGAACCACTTTTCACACTTGCAGCGCCCAATTCTCCGTCACAGTCACTGCAGCAGAACTCAGTAAAACTCCTGTTTAATGAGATGTCATTTATCTGAAATACACTTCACAATAACGTATTTCCAACTACTGCAAATTGATTTTGTTTCATTCCTTCCACACGTCATTGTGCCACAGAGGATAACTCCTTTGATATTAATAGTAATGAAGATGCATTGCATCTGACAGCCCTAACAACATGTTTAATACAACATTTTAACTATAAGTAGATGAAGAATCAGAAGGGAACACTTTTTTCAGATTCCATTGTTTCAGAACACAGTTCTGTATAAATGAAATTATCCTACTTAAAAGTTATTTCCACTTTGATACTATTCCTATTTAACATGACAGTTCTATTTTGGGAAGATTACTTTCTGACATACCGCAAATTATTTCCCCCAAACAATACGGTTTATCCTTCTGTATCTGCTGTAATCAAATTTGTCTCAATAATCTCCTGTTTCTGGTATATAACTCCAGCAATTAAACATCCCAGCTTATTTTAAAACGACCATCCTAGGGTATCACTTGCAAAGAGAAACAATACAAAACATGCTGTCTCAACTGCTATTGCACAACACAGAGACGGATTTATTCAGGCTTTATTTCCCCCACTTTGTTGCCAGGAACTGCTGCTTCTGCAGAACAACACAAGTTCTGCCAGTCATGTTGGTCAGATCTGACTTTTTTCTGCCATCTGAGTTTGCATTTAGGAGATTCTCCAAGCATGCTCACTCACCTAACTCAAACACTGCCATGGTGTTTCTCCACAGGAAAACCATTTCACAAAGTTTCACCTTTATTTCTGCTCTCTCCCATGCAATTTGTTTGCCTAAGGAAAACACCTACTTAACATGGAGGTAAATCTCATTTACAACTGCATGTACAGAGAATGTTTTGGGAAAGGGTGTATGCTGCAATTTTAAGGCAAATTGAAGTTCACCTGCAGGGTCAAACTTTTTGTTTAAGGAAGTAGGATATGAAGAGTTGTTGCAGCTTGACAAATAAATTAACACTGAAAAACCCCAAAACCTTGGTTAAAAATGGAACAAAAATAACCCCCTGCATGCAGTTCTGTCATTGTCTTTCCTTCTTGCAGTTCCTCTTTCCATTAACAAAGTTCTAACAAAACATTCTCCCTTATTTTTAGCACAAACAGGGCAACGATCAGCATGTTAGAGTTTCAGCTTCTAGATCAAGTACAGTTGAGAAAGGGGACCTCCAACTACCTACAACACTCTTCACAAGCCAGGTACACAGGAAGAAATAATGTTGTTACTGCTACTGACCCACAACTACCACCTCACTTGAACAGAGTGGAAAAGGACTTTCAGGTATGTACAACTCCAAATGTTAAAACGGAAACTGTCTTGTGAAGTCATTTAGTGACAGAATGAGCTTTTAAGACCAATATTAACACAAACCTTCCTCGCAAGCAAGTGCCATAAAACAGAGATGAGAGAGGTGAAATGCTGCAAGCAACTCCTGACATCCAAACCTATTCCAAACAGCCAATAACCCAGTTCATTCTTCAAAATTTATGCTGACATTTACTGTTGCTCACCACATTTACCTCCTGCTTGTAAGATTCTCAACACGTGCATTAAATATCAACAACTCCTGGTCTAGCCCTGAAGTTTCAACTATAAACAACTGTTCACTTTAGATTAAAAAAAAAAAAAAAATCACTTTGCTGTAAAGACCGTTAGTTTGTGCCCATACTTTACCTGCACATCGTTGGTGTTCATCCTTGTTCCCTCCTTCCCAACGAAGATATCATCTATGTCAACCAGAATGTACCTATCCAAGGACAGTGTGAGCTTCTTTCCAGAGAGGAAAGAGATGGCATCTATGAAAATCAGCTTGTGCAGCCAAAAATTCAAGTTATTGCCGAAAAGGACTCGTTGAATCCCATCGTGGAGCCCCAGGTCATGAATTACCGTGGCATAGAGAGCACTTATAGCAGCAGGTGGAGAAAGGTTTTCTGGTGTCTTTACTTTTGCAAATATCACTGGTTGATAAGCTGTGTGATTAATCTGGAAAACAGCCCAGTCATTTCCAAGCAAGGGCCCTTTCTCAAGCTTAGAAGATTTAGTCACATGGAGCAGTGGGGAATGAGGGTTAATGCAACAGTCCTTAATACCCAGATTGCTGTGGACATGGAAAGGAAAACCCTTCAACTGGAAGCTCTGCAAGCTGTTCTCACTGCCTTTGAGAAATCCGATCACACCTACACCATACTCTATACAGTACTTATCTAGAAGGCCTCTGTTCCAAGAGTCCATATTCACATACTTTAGAATATTTTCATATACTATGAGAGCGTATTTGCCTTTGTTTTTGTCTATAAGCACCGGGAGGTCACCTTTCCCAGATGCAATCTCAATGTGAAACTGAAACCTGCTAGATTCCAGAATGGTTATTATATCTTGGCCTAACGTTGAGTACTGGCTTTCCACAAACACCAGCACTACAAGGTCTGTCCTCAGCGGATCAATAGGCTTCGTGGTCTTCATCTCCATCAGCTTGTAGGGCAACTGTTGAGGATCACCACATTCCACTTCTGAAGAGGTTTCAGGAAGTTCATTTTCCTGTTTGTAGCCATTATACAAGTAGTAGGCAGAAATAACTATGCTCACCATACAAAAAGTGGCCAGCAAAATTACTGTTCTTTGAAAATGTCTGTGAAGTTTCAGGATAAAACTCATGGTGTTTACTTGCCTTAGATAGCTCTCAACAGCAGCATGAAAAACAAACACAGATTCTCAACAACTTGTTCCAGTCCTCTGAAATATTTATGTCACCATTGCAGCACACACATCTATCTTCCACAGAGCTTTACCGAAGGTATAGTCTAGAAGAAAAGAAAATCAGAGATTTAATTGAGGCATCACTTTGTGAAGTATCATCCACTTAAACTAATGGGGAGCAAAGAAATCACTGCAACCAGAGGTTTGGGGACCAACAGCTCAAAATTTTGCAATATTACATTTCTTCCTGCTCCCACTAGTTGCCACGTGCATTTGAAGGTCTCTAAATCTCACAAGCTCCTCAGCTCAGAGGATCAAATAAAGCAGGGTACACACCAGAGGCACTGAAAAGCAAGATATAAAAGCAAAGAATTTACTGTGGTTTAGAAATTCTAGATAAAAGTTATCTCCAAACAGACAACTGCTAACAACTCAAATATTGAAGAAAACTTATAACCTTCTTCCCTCTGCCCCTAAAAAGCTGGGGGAACATGATTAAACAAATTCTATCTTGTATTAGCTTTCCAAAGAACTAAGAAGTTCTTAAGAAAACATGCAGATCCTAACTGCTGTATAAACTTACACTGATATACTCTGCATTATATGTATCAGAGGAGTGTTTTCAAAGCAAAACTTCCTTCCTACAACATTAGAGGAAAACCAAGCATTTTACTGGACTACGTAGTTTTGCAAATTGTTAGAAGCACTTCAAATTTCTTTGCATTAAAAAAAACCATAAATAATCAAGCTCTTAAATTTGAGCAGTGAAAGCAATAAATCAAAGGCTAAGCTTAACAGGCAGATCACCTAAGGATATACTTATGCTGTATCTTGTACATAAGGGAAGAGCAATTTTTCAAGCCAGCAGTACAACCGCTGTCAAAACTCCCTAGTAAAACTGGATGGTGTGACAAACATAAAATAATGATCGTAAGTCATAAACAAAGGTTCAAAGTGGATTTTGAAAAATATTACGTGTGTGAAGATCTAGAATGTGCCATTGTAACTTTGGTGGAGTATGCACCCAGGCCCATTTGGAAATGGGATTAGGGTATGGTATATGTGTGGCACTGACATGGTTATTTCCCAACTGAGAGCTTAATCCTTCCATTCCTGGTTGGGTTTTTACATCTTACATTGTAAGCAAATTAGTCTTTCACTCCAGGTTTTCAAAAAAGCTACAAAATATTATGTACTTAACAGTACCTATGTAATATCCACAAATTTCATTAAATCCCAAAGACAGATCTTCCTAGTGCCATGATGACCATAAAGAAAAAATAAATAAGAAAAATCAGATGAGGGGGAAAAAGAGACTACAAGGCATCCCATTCATCAAAACCACAAAATTCAGCATGAAGAGCAAGTGTACGTGTGTGCTCTCATTCATAGCTAAGATTCATGGCCAGATTCCTGCTGTCTGGATAAACTCTACACTGCATAGATTCTATTCTCCTCATCTTCTACTCACAGACACCTGTTTAGCAACCCCTTTTCTCCTGTAAGGACTTAAACCCAGCCTTGAACCTCAGCTGCAGCTGCACAAAACCTGCTCAGAGCTTCTAGGCAGGAGACCTGCCTTTCGCCCAGGCTCACTAAGCAGTTAGACCAAAGCAACATAGCCCCAGCTTCCTGGTTTCTAGAAGCCTGGATCTGAAAAGAAATTAAAGAATACATAAAGACCTTTGAAAGTACCTTTAAAAGAACTCAAAGAACATTCCTAAGTATTGAAATGTCCAATCCTTGCTGCACTAGTTTCAAGAACATCAGCTAGATGGCATCTTTAATATGGTAACAAGTCAGGTGCCAAAGAGAAGCTCCATCCTGAATGAGTAACACCAGAGAGAGGTTTCCAGACAGATGATTTTTCATTACACACACGAAGGCTTCTCTTCATTTTGCATTTCCAATTCAGCTGCCTGAATGCCAAGAAACACATAATTTTTAGTGCCTAAAATTAACACTGACTGCATGCTGTAGAAAAGCTGCACATACACCTACTTCTCTCTGATAACCACAGACCCGGCTGGTCTAGATATGGAAATAACGAGAATTGACATTGACCTAAGCTCATAGCAAGGAAGGGCTGATGAGACACAGCTGTTAGAACCGGGTGTTACAGAAGGGTTGCAACCCAAGGAACATTTGCAGTAAGGACAGTTCCTAATGCCATTCCATAGAGAGGGAATTCTGGAGCCAGCCCAGAAAGCTGTTTTCTTCAAGAAAAGCCCTGTCATTGTATCCTCAGCTCCTAATAGCAGGTACCCCCTGGGGCTACGGAGTGCAGCTGGAAGGAGGGGTGGCTGGAAATGCCAAGCCAGATGTGAGGTTTGACTGTGAGGAATGAGGAATTCTCTGAGATGCAGCAGGACACAGCCAGCCTTGGCATGCTCCCTGCTGAAGACAGAGAGGAGTGGGATTGAACAGAGCAAGGCACAAGTTTTAAAAGCACGCGCTCTTGTATCAGCTCGATGCTTACGTAATTTTCACTTGCTTAAGGACTGGTTTGCATGGCAGGAGTTCAAAAGAACAGAGAAAAAAAGAAAACAAAGCCACAAAGAGAACATGCATTTTACAACATCAACACAGTCTCAAAGCCCTGACAAGGTACAGTTGCTTTCCTCAAGGGACAGCAGCATTTCCCCTGAGCAATAGCACTTGCTGGATATTCTAGTGCTGCATTTCAGCACGATGCTAAAATAACTCATAATGCACCCTCTTGACAGTGACATCCTTGGGATGCACTGCACACTGTGGGACCTAGGGAGACCACGCCAATGACCTTTATCACATCTTTAGGCGTGGCTTAGGAAAGATGGTCCTTCCTTGCTGTCATTTCCTC
Source organism: Pomatostomus ruficeps (assembly GCA_013400735.1). NCBI lineage: Eukaryota > Metazoa > Chordata > Aves > Passeriformes > Timaliidae > Pomatostomus > Pomatostomus ruficeps. Next base: position 127,482 of record VYZT01052191.1, on the reverse strand, counting down.
CAGTAAAACCAGCCAAAAGGTGTAGCTCAGAATGTACCTACAGTGAGTAAGCTGTGAGAGGCAGCATTTCAGAAGAGGACAGGACTTGTGGAGTCTTACTTCCATGACAAAAGAATACAAGACTTTACCAGTCAGGATAGCTTGAACATCAATAATAAATATCCAAGTATAAGAAAAAGGCTTAAAGGAAAAGAGTCTAGAAAGCCTTCACAAGAGTTCAAGCTTCTTAGTATTGTTTCAGTGCAAAAACATGAAAAAGACCCATAGATGACATAAACAGTTCCAGCTCTTTGGTTTTAACACAGTCATGTGAAGTTCGGTGACAGGGGAATACAGCCCCACCTGTGTCTCAAAGCACCTGAAAACAGGCATCAGATACTTTATGAATCCAAAGCTCTGTAAAAGTACTGTTGAAATAAATTTTACCTATAAAATAATTCATATGGTATTTTTCCATGGTCTGAAGCAACAAAATCTGCCTTTTCTTTTTAATCTTTATAACTTTATTGCTTTAGAAGAACCTGCATTTGATCTCCTACAACCTCCATTTGATCTCCTATTTTGCATTTTTATGTCACCATCTTAAAATTCAGACCAAAACCTTTTACCTCTGCTGTGCAAAGTAGGAGGTATCAAAATGCTCCCGTAAGGTGAAAATTAGCATCTCTGAATATTCAGAATTTGGGTTTTAACTTACAGACTCACTGGAGGAGAAGATCTTGCTGAGAGAAAGCTGAGTCATGGAAGCAAGTTTTGCATTTTATTATGGACACAGACAGCAAGGCTCAATGTACTTCTCGTCTACTGCAGAAGTGATTTCTGCAGCCCAGGACTAGCTCACATGAAAATCTCGTTGGTACAGGAAAGAAATATCACCTTTTTAAGCAGAAGATTTACCATTCTGAGCAGCACTGCTGGGCAGTCACAATTACAGGCAACCAGCATGGAACAGATGTATTTGAACAGAGATCTTCAACTTGGATTGGTTTGGGGGGGTTATGACTTGTTCTGCTGTTCTGTTTTGGGGTTTTTTAAAATTCACTGACAAAGTAGCACTGATGACAGAACAAACACTGTGAGAAACCCCAGAGACCTGAAGCACACCACAAGGAGCCTGCTGAGTTCCTACCACTTGCAGCTTTCTTTAGTTTGTTGTTTCATTGGTAAGCGTAACTAACCAAATTCTTGGATTTTGTAGATCATTTCTATAACTCAGCATGATAACCCTAATGGAAGCTCTTCCAGGAGACAACACTGGGAATGCAGCCTACTAAGTTCCTCACAGGAGTTCGCAATCCAGTAAGTACAGATGCTCAAGTAAGAAATTAGGTGCCTGCACAGGCACATAAAACTGCACAGAATTAAAAAAAATAATCTATTAAAGTGAAATCATGTGTATCAACAAAATTTTTAAAACTACAAGAAGCTTTTTTCTGCTGTGTTAAAAACTACCAGGATTAAAGCCAGTGGGCTGATTTAAAATATCTATAAATAAATGAGAAATTGTTCTCAAATCAATTTTTTCAAAGCCCAGTAAAAAAAACCTGGTTTAGTCTTACTTCAGGCCTGTGCTAGGGCAACTATTTACTGTGACCCTAGATTAGAAACAATAAAGTTGGCTCATACTTGTAGGTAAAAAACACACTGTTAAAGGGTAACAAAAATCCTTTTCATCAAGAACTACTAAAAGAGAGCTAGTTCTGGATTGAGTAGTCATCAATATTATTCAGGTATGTTACATTTGTCTGGTGACATATTTTTAATAACTTTCTTCTAATAATCCCCATCACTATATTCTCATTCTGTTCTTTACCAACCTGAACACTACCACAGTGCTGGTGACATATTACATGAAGGATGAGCTTTAAATTAAGAGCAGACAAAAAAAGAGGCATATTGTTCAGCATATTACTATAGACATTTAAATCTCCACTGATTAGAATGCTACTTAACTGCTTTGAACATAAAGGGCTGCTCTGGCCACTCACTATGAAATACGACTTTAAAGGAAGTATTCTGAAGCCGTACTAGTGTTACTAAAACGGAAATCTTGGGATATACAAATGACATGGTGGGAAGCAGCAAAGTACAACTGAAGACAACCAAACCTGGGATGAACAGCAGTGCTCAGATTTTTAAAGCAACCACAAAAATACCAAAGTAGACTCTGAACACTGAGTATCCCTACCTACAACATTATTTTACTGATTAAAGTATTCAAGCAATGACAGCTCAAACAAGTAAATCCAGGCTGAAAATGAGACCTTACAACTGCATATTAAAAAGACATTTTCAACTCATAAAGATGGTGATATGAGACATGACCTATCAAGGGAAGTCTTTGGGACCCTTTAGTATCACATAACAAACCCTGGAATGTGTGAATATTGAAGGGCTTACATTCTCTCATAGCTGTTACAAAATAAAAGGAAATGGCTTAGGTAGAACAACAACCCTGGTGGATAGAAATTATTTTTCAAGTCCTTGAGGCAAGCAGTTCTCGGTTTCTACTGTACCTGTGATCTCCTGAGCTCCATGCTGCATTGCCTAAGAGAGAGACCCTTACAGGATAGGGATTCATGCATTACAGTTTGTCGATAAAAAGTATTTATAAATATTAAATATACAATAGTTTAAAATAGTTTAGAAGAGAACTCTGAAGATTTAAACAGAAAACAGAAGTTTGGTTTAGTCTTCAAATTACTACTTTACCAACATACAATACTTTCTACAGAAGGATCTTAAAGCTATTGACATCATCTATTTTTTCTGAGATAAACCGTGTTAGTTTTCAGCAATTGCAGAAACATCATTATCTAAAGAGCAAATTATTTGCTCAAGGTCTCTGAGATAAATGTCCAGCACACTGTTTGGTCCATGCCCATACCATTATTCCCCTCTCTTTTCTTCCACAACCGCCAAGCATAAAGAGTTAACAAGGCAGAGTTCAGCACCATTCCTTCCAAGAGACCTGCCTGGGGATGCTGACAGTGAGAGAAACCCCGCTTCTTTCACTTACCATTTTATCAAGACAAAACCCCACCACACCAACACCTGAAGCAATTATCCAGCACACCAGGTAGCGAATTGACTAGTAGAAAAGTTTTCTGCCATTTCCCGACGGTTGCCCGTGACAGCTGAACCGAGCAGCAACACACACCAATTTCTGATGGGATTTTGGGAATCCAAGCAGCTATAACCACCTGAAGTTATGAATAATTACCACACTAAGCTGACTAATTTTGCTTCCCAACAGAGCCATAACCAATTCCCGCAAACACTAGAGGGCAACAGCGTCGCGCAGAACAACTCCGCGAGGAGAGGGGAATGGGAAAAGCCCAGCCACTGAAGGGCTGGTGCGGGGACCGCGCCAAGCAGATGCTGAGTGCGCCGGGAAACAAGGAAAACAAACCCAAACCCCAAGAAACAGCGGCGAACAGCCCCGCAAACGCTGCCCCCGCAGCGGGAGCCTCAGCGCCGCGCAGCCTCCCCGTCCCGCCGCGCTCCCGGCCCGGGTGGTGCCCGCAGCGCAGCGGGAGCCTGCGGGCGGCTCGGGCACAACTTTGCCGCGGCCGCGGGNCGCGCCCTCCCGGAGGAGGAGCCGCGCTCGCCGGCGAGGGGCGGGCGGGGGCTCCACCGCACCGCCTCCCACATCGCCCGCCCTCCTCCGAGGCTCGGCCGGGCCGGGGGTGGCTGCGGCCCCGGCCCTCAGGCTGCTCCCGCCCTCAGCGACCCGCGGGGTCCGCCCCTCACGGCACCTGCGGAGCGCGCCTTCCCACACGGGGGCCGCGACTCCCTCAGTCGTGGGATTTTTAATTCCTGTTTCAAATAAAGTATGATTTAAATTCTTTTTTCCGCTCCTCCGAAACCAATTTAGCAAGCCCCTGCTGCAGACGCGCTGAGGGGAAGTTTAACTCACACCTTCCCGCCAAATCCTTCGCTGTCGGTGCAGGTTTAGGTATGGCCGAATTCTGAACCATACCTAAAGGTAGCGCACGGGGGTGGAAATTCTGTGAGGTAGATTACATTTTGTCAAGACAATGTAGGGTTAAAATTTTTAGAGAACACCAGTTAATGTGTTTGCAGCCTCGCTGCTTTTCTTTATTGAATTTTCTAACCTTATGTTAAACACACTTAGTCCCACTGTATTTTTCACTGATATCCTGCATCCCTTGCTTTGGAGATGGGGCTGCTCCATTACTGCAGGTGAGGGAGTTACGATTCCCTGTCTGAACTACATTAGCTTTCACAAATGGGAAATAAAATTAATAAATTTTACAAGAGTCCTCTTGATCTAGCTAATTTACTTCACAATTGCCTGGCGATTGTTAGCTCACCTAATGGCTGACAGTTCAATACATCGGATTAACTCCATCACTGGTGCTTGTCTGTCCAAACCTTCCTTTCTATGACTAACTCAAGGCAAAAACTTAAAGGAAAAAAGCTACAGTCACCCAAACATTACTTTTTCAAACCTCAGGAGAATTTACAGCTCTTAATTCAGTAATACTGTTATTTACTTTCTCCTCTTTTTCTCCCTTTTATTCTCATGACACAATCTAAATACCCCAAATTTTACTGTCTTTCAAGCTACACAACAGTGAAGGTCCATGAGCTAGACCTGAGAGTAGAAAAGAGAACTTGTCACGAGGGCTTATTATGTATGAGGTTATTAATCCTTGTACTAGAGAGTCCATCTGAAATCCTGTTGCCCTCTCAGTATTTTACAGAAAGGGATTTTCTTGCAGATTGAGCTTCTCGACTGGGTGAATATCCCAACACAGTCTTGTTTTGGGGACTCTCTATTATGAAGGATTTTTCCTACAACAGGCTGTGGGGTGGAAGTTAGCCAGAAGTGACTGAAATTCTCAGCTGTGAGTTCAAACTCACGGTTTCCCTCCTACCCTTCTCTCTGAGCAGCTGTTTTGAAGTTACTGCTGGCCAACCTGGACAGAAACGTGTCGGAGCGCGCTTGTCCTCGGCAGCACTTGGTTGCTCACAGAGATGTGCTAGACACCTCACAGCTGAGGGCTGCAGCACCGCACGCCAGCAGCTGCAGCACCGAGCGCTTCTGGCAGGAATATTAACAGCTTTCATCTTTCTTGGAGCTACTTTTCAGGTTTTTTTGCTCTTGAGCTGTCATTGCAGCGTGAACTGGGAGTGATGTCTTGGCCATCTTTTGAGCAATACATCTTAAGACACCGCTGATTGCGCTTCTGGCCAAGATTTCTGCCTGGCGCACAGTACCTCACATAAAAAAATAGGAAAATGAGTAGTAAATCCAGACAAGAAATTAGGGAGGAGGAAAACCTACTGAACTGCAGGCAAAACAGAGATACATCTAGACAACTGCTAGTCTGCACCATGAACTAAGGACTCAGCTTTTTGCCTTACTGCTGGCCTCTACTCATGAAGGCTCTCTTTCTCCTTCATATTTTCCTTCCAACTCAAGTCTTCACCTGTACTACCTCCTTCTGCATCATCAGCAACCTCTCTTTCTCAAATCCCACCTTGTCTCAGGGTCTTACCACTTTCAGGCAGTTACTGCAAGAAACAGTTCTAACCACTGCATGGTTCTACATTTGCAAATGAACTCTTGGTCCTGCTGAAACCTGTGCAAAATTCAGGTGTTTTTGGTATGGTGATTGTTACTTCAACTCCCACCACAGACTGTTCTATACAATGGACAGATCGATTACACTGCACATCATTCCATAAATCACGGAAAGGTTGTTGTTTGGAGCATTACTTGCAATATCAACAGTTTACAATTAATAAAGAAATACTTTATCTAGTCCTGCCATTTCAAAGTTGAGAGACATCTTTTAGCCAAACACTAGTTTTTATTTGTATTATTTTTGTTGGCATTTTCTTGCAGGAGGCCATTAAATTGAGGTAGGTGTTTGAAAACAAGGAGCATCAAGGCAGTTGCCTCTTATGAGTGATTTCATGATGACTTTTTGAAGGCTATTAGAAAAGCTACTAGTCAAAAAGCAAACTTACTGTAGATTTATAATGCTCTTCGGATTAATCAGAAACGTGTTAAACTGGGAAGGGCTTTCTTTACAAGTTTCAGCTGTATAATGAGGAGCAAAATGTGGCTTATGATTTAAGAAATGCTTGTGGTCAAAAATGTAATCAGCTAAGAGGCTATCTCAGAGAAGAAAAACCCCCAACACTATTCAAGTTTATAACTGAATGACATTTTTCCATTATTGTTATTACAATACTCTTCACTTGTGAAGGGTGTAATGACTATTCCAAAGCAAACAATACAGGAAGCCAGCCACGCTTATGGATTTTCCCTAAAAAGCCACTAGCTTTTTGACAGAAAACACATTTATTGCTTCTTTTCAGTACTTCCTATTTAATTTTCAATACTTTAGCCTAAAAATCCCACTGTCTGCATACACTGTAGTAATATCTTTCAAACCAGTGGAAGGAAGTTGCTAATTACATGCTGTGGGTGCTGACTGCTTGGCAGCAGAAAGGCAGTTTTATCTCCAGGCTTAGAATAAACTATTGTTATAAATATGTTTTGTTCCATGTTAATCAGGGTATGGAGACAATTGTCATCTTTGTACAATGATCAAATGGGCAGCTCTGGAATTCAAGAAGCTCAGGAATTCATTAGGTGTGTCTGTTCTAAGCTGCAAACCCACCTTTTTATCACTCAAGTCATGCCATGTGAAGTGTAAGACAGATCCATTAATGAGGAGGACTGAGCATTTTCTGTTGCAATTTACCAGGAAATTTGCTTATGAAAAGACAGAAAAGACTCTTCCTTCCCATTATATCAGGTTCAGAGGTTCCAAGTTAATAAATATGCAAAAAAATATAGCAGCATAGATTCAGAATGTATTAATTTTAGTGAGTTGTTTTGAATGTATGTCAATTTGAGTGAAAGCTCCTTAGCAATATTGAAATTGGTTACAGGAAAGGGATAATGGGGATGGAAGAAAATTAAAAAGAAACCAAGTCTCTGTAAGCACAATCAACAATCTAAAGCATCTTTGCCCTTTTAAAGAAAGTACTGTGTAATTAAAATTTCTGTTAAAAATTGATTTTGTAATATCCAATAAAATAGGGCTAAGAAAAACTTGCATTATTACCCTAAAATCAATTCAGTTTTCCCACCAATAACAAAGGAAAAATTCTAAAATAGTCTTGTAATTTGCGAAGAGGGAAAACATTAAACTGCTATACCCAGCACTTCAGTTGAGCAATAATCCAAACACTTCCCAAAGCAGAATGTCATTCACAGTCAGCTGGAAAACTCATCATAATTTCATCTTTCCTTTCTCTTAGCAGAAGTAACTCTGGAGAACATGGGTAATTTAGCTGATTTATTTTAGAGAAATGCAGCATGCTTTAGCGCTGCCTTCAACTTCCTCACACCCTTCCCTTTTTTCTGTATAAATAAATCCCTCCTGCCTTCTGTGCTCCTGGAACACCCAGCACCCAAAGCACAGCCCAGCTTCCCTGTGACAACAAACAAAGAGCAATAACCAGAGGAGCTAGCACAGGAGTGGGAAGTTACTCAGCATGCAAGGTAACGCTGCAGGATCAATGACATGACTGTCTGCTCCAAACTGAGAGCTCATCAGCTGGAAATCACTGAGGTGAGAAAGGACGTGGGTACCAGTCAAAGTTAGGGAATGTCTGACAGCTGCCAAAGTGATGTGTCTGGGAAATACTGCAAGCAGTGCTCGGAGAGGAACAGCAGAGGTGGGAATATGGAAGTGTTGATGCTGTTTCATGTGGCTGAGGTGCACCCTCACTTGGAAGGCTGGTTAAAGTTCAGGGAAAGTGATTCCAAGAGGTGGCGAGAAGAGCTGTTCCCATGATCAGGTGAATACACAGCCTGTGCCACAATAGTCAGGGTGCAGGTTGAGAGGTGATGGAGCTGCAGCACTCGAGGGGGAGACATGAATATGCAGTGGTAGCTCACAAGTACTTAAGAAAGAGATTTTTGGCATAATAATGACTGGGTAAAACTGGTGCAGAAAGTCAGGATGGAAATTAGAAGTTGTTCTTATATCACCAGAGTGAAGCAGACCCGTTCTGTGAGTGGTGAGGGCAAAAAGCGTGGTGAACTTTGAGATGGAGCTTAAATGACCATCAGGCATTGTTCATCACAGTGCTGGACAGGCCTTGATGGCTTAAGAACACCTACTGATCAGCAACCCCTGATTTTTTATAGTGCTGGGAGATCAAACCCAACAAGAACACAAATAAATCCTCATCATTGAAGCTGAAGTTGCTCTTGGCTGTTTCAGCTGTGGGGGTTTGTTTGTCACACTGGTTGTTTCAGGCTGTGTGTAGGCACTAGAGAAGAGGAGCACCTGCACTCTGTTCACATGAATCTGAACATCTCCTCACGAGTCATCATTTTTTAATGAAAACCTGTATTCTGGAACACAAGATGTTAGCCTCCAGGGAAATGTATCAGCTTGTCATCTGTCCCACAAGTCAACAGGTAAAGAAAAAAAGAGGGGGAAATTGTTTTCCTTCCTGCTAGAATTAATTTGAATACCTGATCTTTCTGCTTATTAATATTTCAGTTCTCCCCAAACATGAAATGGATTGAAATATCAGATAAGCTGGTAGAACTCTTATGTTTGTCATATATTATTTTGATTTAATCATAAGAAATTACGTCAATAGGTCGCCCATATGTAATCATGCACCATGCATAGAGATCTTAATTACCCTGTTCATCAATATTCATGACAGCCCATATTATCCAGGGTATTATCCTATATTGTTATATGTGATGCCACATGAATACCATATGGGAGAGGGATTTAAAAAAGGTTACAGGCTAATAAGAGTATTTTATTCCACTCAGAAAACTCAAGAGAAACCATTCTTTTCAAAGATCCAGAGACTGTAATTACATGCAAAATGTTAAGTCACCTTAAAGGCAAATGCTAACCCAGACAGACTGAAGATTAAAATTAAAAGCTAAAACTTCCTATTGTTATTAGTGCTCCACTGCACTACATATTGTGCAAATATATGAAAAAGGTGACTTCCAGCACAAGGAGTTTAATTCTACCTTTCAGCTTGCTTGTTCTAGAGCAGAAGTTGTAGTAGGTTTAAGCTAGCAGCTGGTGGTCATATAATGGCAGTGAATTATAATGCTTTATAATGCCACAAATTCCGTATGTAATTCCCTGTGAAGTTTCCTAGGAGCTGTGCCTAGAAAATGCTGCTTTGGCATGTCAGCCTTACCACTTAATTTCATTTACCTGTTGTGTGCCACAGCCCTTGCACATTGTGCCTGCTCCTAGGCCACCAACTCCACGGGACAGGGCACAGAGGCGGCTGGAGAACTGAGCAGAGTCACACAAAATCTGGATGCGGCTCTCTGCCTGCTACCTGCTCCTGAAGTGTCACATGCATTTGGGATTATATGGATGTGTGAACAGTAAGGGATGCTCCTGCCATCCTTCAGTGCAGCAGGGGGAGCACAGCTGATATCTCTGGCACACAACAGCACTGTGGTTCTGTAAGAACTCACTGTGCTTCACAACAGGATTTGTCATCATCTCCATGGGGTCTGAAGTCTTGATTCTGCAAACAACTCAAGTGTCACTGGACTGTACACACAGGAGTTGTCTCTGTGGCAGTCCAGATCAGAGGCCTGGATACAGGAGGCTCTGGGAAGGCTGAGCCACACTGAATGTAAAGAGAAGGTCCAAGTTCCCCAGGAGTGAGCACCACAGCCAGCAAAGAACGAAAGAGCTGGGATTTCTGCTGAGGAGCTCCTCCCTCAGTCCACTTTTGTGTCTGCTGTTTTTCACTGGGGGACACTATCAGATCTCAATTAGGGCAGGGAATTGTTTGTTAATTCTTTGTCTAGAATTAGTATTTTGCTCTTCAAACTCTATTTGCTGTTTGAAGCAGACTGCAGACTGATGGAGGTGCATATTTTGCCTGTAGCAAAGGAGCATTCTCCTTCTTTATCTTAACACTGCAATGTTTCTCCTCTTTGACATGAACAGCGTCCAAAGCACTCTAATCCCATCCACGTCCAGTACAAATAGAACAAACAAGGAATGATTTATGCACGCTTGACTGTGCTCTATATCTTATTAGATGAAGATGAATGACTGCGCTGGACAGGGACACGTTCTCCTGAAAAATCCATCTTTTAGATTCTGCTGCTCAATCTCATGCCTTGTGCAAATGTATTTTAGCGTGCTATCGCCATTTTCCACTTGGTGATGCCACACACGGCGGAGTGGCCCTGGAGGAGTGCTGAGGGAGGGTCCCTTGCTAGCACACTGCCACAGCTGCAAGATGCAGCTCCAGCCCGTCACTTCCAAATGCCTCTGCTCTTGTATTCTAGGATAGGTGTCATTGCCCAACTGCTGCCAGATGCTGATAATGTTATTTAAGCAAAAGGATGAATTCTCCCCCTCTTTCTTTCCACCATCCCATTGCATGCACTGCACCCTCTGCCTCTGTAGCCACTTCAGAGACAAATCTGTCCACTTATACACAGAGCAAGAAGTTAACTTTGTTGACACTGGACAGAAAGCCGGAGGTCTGCATCTTGTGAGAAGTTTTATACACAGCTATGGTATGGAATTGATGCTTTCTTCTAGGGAAAAATCTGTTTGAAAAACCAGGAATTGTTGATATACGTTCAGTTGCTATCAGAAAAGGCCCAATACAGTTTGTCCTTAAGTCACTGGACAGGCACATTAGCCATTGCTCAAACCAACAAAGCAGCAAATTAACAACAAATAAGCTAATTTTTCCCATTCTCCTTTAATTTTCTTCAGCTTTCAGTACAAACTAATCAAACTCAAATTTAATTTGTCTCCTCCCACAGTATCTTACTCTCTACCCATGTAAACACTGAAAAAAATCCATTTTCAAGCTCCTTCTTCCAAAGGTAACACAGTGACAGCAGTCATGTGAGACAAGCTGCATTGCAGTTTTTAATAAATCAGTCTTTACAAAAGCATTTCTAGAACTCCTCTTCTAGAACCGGCAGAGTAATGAACAATGTCCCTACCTCACAGTCTCAGAGTAGAATATTAAAATACGTTTCAACAGTTTAACTTCTCTGTGAAGTTTTTAATTACAGTCTATGTTGTTATTTTACTCAGTACAGCTTCACTTGCAAGAGGCAATACCCTGTGATTTCAGGGCCACAGCTATCAGGTACCTGCTCAGTTCCTGTATCCCAGCCAAGAAACCAGACAAAACCAGCTGTGGTGGTGCTGGGTGTTTGCTGAAGGCATGCACTGGGCACTGAACTGAGAACCCTCACTTCACAAAAGCCACTGAACAGCAATTAAGAAAGGTTTATTATTAATTCCTTCTGCATACAAAGCTACCACTGACCTTAAGAGAATTTTTTGCATTATAGGACCAGGTTTCACATGGTTGTGATTTCCAACTGCTGTGGACGTAAGTCAGCTTCAAACATCAGCTCTAGAAGCAAAAAGTTCTATGAGGGTAATGATGCCCTTAAGACACCTAGTTGTATAGGTTTTTGCTTTAAAAACAATGAATCACATCCCTTTTCCCATCCTTCAAATAAAAAGAGCAATATCACTGTGAAGCTGCATTCTCAACGTGATCTAACAAGTGTGATGCCAACTCCTGTATGCTTTGAAGGACTATTGCACAGAAAATGTCCCCCTATTCTGCAGTAGATATTCCCCAGTGCAATATTTGTTCTTTCAGCCTTAATTGAATTTCGCAGCATTTGCTTGTACATGTTGTTGTCCACATAAGCTTTTCCTTTCTCTCTCTCTTTTTGTTTTTTTAATTAGATGTGCCATTTACAATACGCCTTCTACCAGGTCAAAGAATAGAAGAACAGAAATCCAACTTTACATAACAGCTGACAATTCAAATTGTTAAATCAAGCCAATAGCCAGTATAACGCAATGTTAATTTTTGTAGGGTAGATAGAATATGAAATATTTTTATATCCCTAGTCATTAACAGAGTACATTAGGTTTATGTTTTGAAATCAGATCATTACCAAGAGCTTTGTGTTTGAAATTATTTTATGAAGCCAAGAAAGGAAAAATCCGAGATTTACTGAGGAGCTGGGAAATTGTGACCATGTTGAACACTCAGTTACTCCTGCCCTGAATTGGCAGCTTGGGCAGTATTCTTATGGGAGAACTGGGAGAAGCTAAAACACATTAACCTGTCCTGCCATCTCATGCTCAGACGGCTGTGGACAAAATAGATATTGAAATTATAGTGCCTGTTCAGTTAAACTCATTTCTCCCACTGGTGACCAGGAGCAGTAGCATCTCAGGAGTCATCTCTCCTCTTGTGCTACTCGTAATTACACATTTTCTGAACTGCCACTCGTACTTTATTGTGCACAAGAGGGAGACGGGCTCTAGCAGCTGGAGTTCTGGGTACGCTCAAACTTTGTGTGCGCTCTCCAGTGGGTGTCCAGAGATCATTCGGTGCTCAGTGTCACTACTGGAACTCAGCTTTATTCTCTTCCAACTGTGCTGGTATGCAGAGTCTCTCATGATGGAAAATGTAAAGCACGAGAAAAAACCCAAACCAGAAAGGCCCCTGCAATGATGAGTTTTTGAAGTTGCAGTGTCTGACACTATTGTGTCCTTTCCAAACTGAAACTACTGGCAAGAGCCTTGAGAACTATTGTTGTACTAAGAACAAACTGCGCATACAACCAACCCTGTGGTAATCTGCAGGAATGTGTTCACTGCCAACGCTCAGTTACGTCATCTGCTATTCAGAAACAGGTCCTGTTTTCTGGAAAACATCTTCAGATCCTTCCACAACTATTCTGTCTCCATGGCTCAACAATTAGCCTCTAATGAATGAGATGAAGGACTTCTACACTTTGCTTATAAAAAACCACATGACCCTTTCTTTGATCCTATTACAAGACAGCAGCATTACTGGTATAAAGTGTCTTTGTTCAAAAATGCCCCTTCAGTGTGCTTCATAATGTGCACTTTTCCAACATTTATCAGTTACTGGCATCTTGCTTAATCAAAGTGAACAAAAACATCAGTATCATGTTTTTCACAAAGTTTGCATTTTGCTGTCACCCACGCTTCCTGACAAATAATGAGCTCCCCCTACCTTAAATTCCCAGAACTTTTATACTTTTTTTTTTAGCTTTTATACAATGTAGGGCACACAAAAAAAGACAACCTGGCCTGTCAAGTGGCTGAAAAACATCTACTAAGCCTTATCCAAATATTCCTACATAATGAAACCTCTCCTGTACTCCAGTCAGTCCATGAGACTGCAGTTCAAGTCTTAAAGGCTCATTTTCAATATCTCCTCAAGCGGCAGAAATCCAGGAAGAGATTTCTTTTGAGAATGAGCACAGCCTATGTCCATGTTACTGCTGAATTTCACTTATCTCTATGAGAAATAACTATTTTCCTTTCTGGGAATTGCAAATAGCAGAATATATTAGTGCATTTTCTGCTCCTTTTTTAAACAACGGCAATAAAACTCAAAAATATGAAGCTTGGACACAGATGTAAAGGGTCATAAACTGGTAAGAGTAAGCCAAGTCCAGAATAGCAGGGATCCAGTGACACCAGATCTGTTCAGTGAAACTGGACTGCACTGCTGGGACAGGCTGGGTGAAGGGATTGAAGTGAATAAACTTAAAGCGGGGGAATCCACAATGAGCCTTGTGAGCTGTAAGAAGATTGGTAGAAAATGTGAGGGACAGAAATGTTGCTGTGGTTCTCTTTCAGTCCATCACACCCGGTCCCCCTGCTGGGTCCATTCACCTTTGCTGCCTCCTCCAGTTCTCCGGCACAGAGATGATGCCACTGGAGCCGCTCCTGTGCACAACCAGAGTCCAAGGGAGCAGAGGCAATGGGCACACACTGAAAGGGAGGAGGCTCCCTCCGTTTTCACTGTGGGGATGATTGAGCACTGGCGCAGGTAGCCCAGCTAGGTTGGGGCGTCTCCATCCTTGGAGATGTTCAGAAGCCACTGGGACATGTTCCCAGGCTACCTGCTGTGGGTGACAGCACCACAGGGGGCTGGAGGAGACCCCAAGATGGCCCTTCCAGCCTCAGCCATTCAGTGATTCTGTGACACCAAAGGATTTCACTCTACACTGGCTGCTGTGGTGTGGGTCTTGCATCACACATGTCTTAAACTCAACTTTTGTACATTCTCAAATGTCACTGGTGAGATAATTGTTTGACTTGCTTGACTTCCTTGAGGACAAATTAGATTCTCTTCATATATACTTTACCTTTTCTTACATTATTATCTTGCTCCTGTAGACCTTGTTCAATGAGGCAAAAACCTGTGATTTTAATGACAATATTGCCATAGTTACTGCAGTACTGTGCCCTAGAAAATCATCAAACTTTTCTTTTTTTCTAATTGCCATTTTAGAGGCAAATTACCTGTGGTTCTTCCTGCAGTTTATTTATGCTTCAGAGTGCAGGAATACACAACTTGTAGGTCTTTGGCTGCAAAGCCCTTCACCCTGCTGATAGCTGATATGATTAAAACCCAAGCCCTGGTGTTCCTAACTCGAACTTAGCCTGGTGCTTTGTGAGCAGCCATCCAGTCTCTCTGCTCTCAGGTATGACTGGAGGGGCCTCCGTTGTGCCAACTTGACAGCTCTAGCCAACCCTGGCAGCCTGTGAGTTTTACAAGCTGCGCTGCTTTAAAAGCGGCCTGTGATGCTGGGACCAGAATAAGTACAAAATATGTTACCATCAGATATACAAACAAATCTCAGAGGCACAGGAGATGTTCTTATGAGAATGTTCTGCTGTGCTTGGTTCAGTCTTCTTGGTCTGTAACTTTTAGACTATACCAGAATTGGAAATAATTCAAAAGCTGGGAAAATAAATCTCTTTTCAGAGATACTTGCCGTCATTTTCAATGAAAACTTAATTAGTTTTCTCTCCCTGTGACCAAAAAGCATGTCTTTTCTATTGTCAGACCTGGAAGAATTATGAAACTTAAGCACAAGTGCATGTCGTGATGCTAATGAAGCTTTGCCTTAGTTTCAATCCACTCTATGCAGAAGCAATCAGACTAAATAATACTCAGTAAAAATAACCCACACCCAAAAAACCAAAACCAGCCCAAAATCCTATTTCCTCCTAACTTTGAGGAATTTAAGGGAACTGTAAAAAGTGAAGAAGTTTTTGACTCTCTCTTGACCTCTAAAACACATAACAATAAATATGTAAATAATATATAACTCGAAGCTGATCACTCTTTTCTTCCAGTTGATACTTGACTTACACTCAAGAGCAGACAGAAGAACAGTCCACTACAAAAAAAGGAAATTACTACAAAGCTCCATGGTTTTGTTGTGATGAATACTTAAGAGAGTCTTTGTTCATGTTCCTGAACTATGTATCTCCTTAAATACATTTGCTACATGCCATTGTTTTTTGGAAATATCTATGGAAACAGTACACACGGGGATGCAGCTGTGGAATAACTCCTGCTTTCTCTAAGCCAGTTTGAGACAATTAAGTGGAGAAATAGCTATTTCTATTGTTTGTATTTTTAATGCAGAAAGAGGGATGTGCACTCAACTTACGATACAAACCACAGGACAGGTTTAACTCTGAATCTGAGTTACGTAACTCAGAGTTAAGGTCAGTACAGAAAGCTTTAGGAAATACTATCTTTGTATGTCCATTTGCTTTCATGCCATGCATAAAATTTAAATAATTTCTTATATTCATGTGGTAAATACATGCATGGTGATATTTCCTTTATTGCACAGAATTCTACCTTTCCAGCTTGACAGAATGTTGTGCTGGGTTCCCTCTAAGAGCAAATGGATATGGTGGCTAAATTGCTCTGAATGTGTATAGAGGGAAAAAGAGAGAGGAATAACATCTGCAAACTTCATTATGATGATAAAAGTGGAAGGTTGGTGATTTATGCAAATGGTCAGGGTTGCCTCAAAGCTAGGAATACCTCCTGCAAGCTGCAAGAAGAAGGCACAGGCACTTAGCAGGAAACAGAAGAACAGAACATACGACCACTGAAAATGAAGTTGTGTGTGGATGCCTTAATGGTTTTGTCTTACCCCTACTGAATATGACAGCAAATTTTCTATAAGTAACAAGGTGATGAAATGCTTCTGTTTAAACTCAAAACAAGGTTGGAGTTAACAAAATATCTTGGTGTAGAAATGTTTGAACATTTTATCCTAATATTTATTGCCAAAATGATTGCCTGTAAGCCCTTGACATTGAACCTCTTCACTTTGTTAACTGCTTGACAAACACAGAACAAAACTGACTGCGTCTGCTGAAGAATGCAAATATCGGGGAAGAGATAAATACAGACACACCAAGGGCAGGCAAAGAAGCCTGTCTGAAGTCATTCTAATGCTTCCAAGGAGTGCAGGCAAAATTAAGGACAAAAGAACTGAAGGGGATGAAATAAGAGGATCAGAGAAGCTGGAGGACTCTGGGTTAAGGAAGTTAAGGTGAGGATCAGTGGGCTTCTGGAAAGCATTGAGAATCTGAACAGAATTTATGAATATGGAAGGGATCCCAGTGACGCCCTCCTCGCTCACTAAACCAGTCAGAAATTAAGATGCTCTGACATATACTGACATTTATCTTCTTCCACTGTTCTCATTAAAATTGGTCTACAGTTACTTGTAGCTTTGCAACATGTTGAAATGAAGAAGGAAAAAAAAAGTACTTTTGAGAGCAGTTAATTTGGAATTAAATTAGTTTCTTCACAGATCAGAAGCTATGTACATAGCAGAACCTCATTGATTTATACCAGCATGTAAGAAAGAGCAAAGGACAGTGAGACATCACTCCTCACAGAACAGAAAAGCTATAGCCCCATCAGAAGCAATCAAAGCAAGAGAAAAAAGAATATGAAAACAATTCTGTTCTGAAGGGTCTTTTTTTATAAGATTTTTTTAAGGCAAGTAGAAATAAAACAGTTTGGCGTTCCAAAAAATAGTTTTCAACACAGACTTCATTCAAGGAAGCTGGCATTTTCCCACTGACTTCAGCAAGGGTCTTTCGAACCTAGAAGGTACCACAGCCCACCTGGAATAAGTCAGCTGTGCCTTGGAGGTGATGCAGAAGGTCAGATAAGTCACTGGACTAGCCATGGGTTGTAACAGGGATCTTGCGCCTGCCAGGTCCAGCCTGAGAGAACAGAAAAGCATTCCAACCAAACCACACATCCACATGTAGTACAGAGGGCTTCACTTTCCAAACCAGAAGAAAATATGAGAGAGATGAAGAAAATTCATGCAGGAAAATAAGGTCAAAACTTGTTTAAAATCAAAGCCATCCTGTGAAGAAGGAAGAGAACTCCAGACAACTTTTGGTTTGGTAGAGAAATAAAGGCAACAGCAAAAACAAAGCCTACTTCTAAATCCAGGGATAGAATAAATGAGATAGAAACCGGCAGAAATTACAGGTTAGGGTACGGGAAATTCACATGGCTTGCTAAAGACATAAAGACTCAAATCCATGACGACCAGAGGCAAATACCTACAGCTGTTAACAGAGATACAGAAGAGTTGGAACTACTTCATAAATATTCATAAAACTGAGAAAACAGGACAGTGCACCTGTATCCTGTGAAAAGAGGTGCTCTCCAGCCTATCAGTTGGAAAGAGGATGGTAAACCAGAACTGTAGGGGATGCATGCTTTCTAGTCCGGAGATCTAGATTATTTCTACCCAGAGACCTAAACTTTGGGTCAGCAAATTTTACTGATTTAAATTTTTTAGTATCTCTTGGAATACCAGGGCACTGATAGAACGTTTAGGTACCAAAGTCTTGTGCCAATATTTAAAACCTTCTGTATGGTACTCTTTGCAAATATAGTGAATTCATAAAGAAAGCACAGTTTGGGGAAAATCAAAGTGATTGTGATTCAATGTGGGAGAAAAGGAGAGAGGTAAATGTATGCACCTGGCCTGACATATGTTTTGGCTCAGCTCTGTGAAAGGAAAAAGATACATCCTGTAAAGAAATGTCACAAAGAACAAGTGATAAATAATGAATAAAGATTCTGCTTTGTTTGTTTATAGAATATCAAGAGCATCATGCTAGGTGCATTTTCAATTATCATTCATTCTGCACAGCCCTACTGTGATTGCTTTAACCTTGATTTTAAGACAGCAGTAACAGTAATGTGCAAACATATTGGTACAGCCACGGTAGCAAGGCAAGAATGGTGAAAAGTGTATTTATAAAGCAGTAAAATCACATTAAAACTGCTATGCAATAAAAACTACATTGTAGCAGCATCTGGGAAAAGGGTATTCACAAACCAATAATATCCTATTAAAACTAATGTGCAATAAAAGCAGATCACAGCAGAATTTCTAACAGTCTTCAGATCAGGGCTCTGGAAATGGGTTTTTGACCTTTCCCAGTACTGTGGCTTCAACTCAGCGCTTGGGGCACTGCTCAGGAAGCACCCAGCACGCAGCTTTGTTTAACTAACCAGGTTTTTTTCCCCATTAATCAAACAAACTCACAAATGTGGTGAGTTAACCAATTAAGCAGCAAGAAACTTTCTTAAAAAGTACACCTGAATCTAATTCAACTATTCTGATGAATAAAAGAATGAAAAGATGTATCTGCTTCAAAAGAAATGTTTTCAACTAGCACATGGCTGTATTTTCACAAATGTTATGCTCCTGCACCCTAACTGCGGTGAGAATAACTGCATTTGAGAACAAATAATGGGATAGTTTTGAAAAACTGACTTTGCTTACAATTTGAACCACCTTTGCTGAATCTCCCATTTTCCCCATGGAAACTGTAATCTAAAATCCACCCAAGTTCACTTGAATTTTTGCATGTCAGTGAGCAAATGTCAAACTCCCCACTGCTAGGGTACTGTTACACTAAAGGGATCTGATACAGAAAAGCAAGAAAAATTAAAAGTAAACTCTGGAAAGTAAAATTAATGTTTGTTAGGGCTGTGGTGGCTTAACTTTGGAGGCTACTCTGCAACTGTAAACAAACCTTCCTCAAGGTAAGCAGCACACACAAAGCCATCAGGGAACAACAAAGCTCCAGAAATGTGCTCAGGAGACAAAACACAGCAAGAAAAGAGAAATGTTGTGGTGCAAGTATGATTCTGTGGTGACATGGAGATATAGAGGAAGCTGCTGGGAGACCAAGCGGGCAGCAGATGAATTATTCCATTAGGGACAACATTCCTGTCATCCTCTCTGTGTCTCCAGGGAAAGCCTGGGGGTGCTGATGAACGCCCTGCAGGACCTGTGACAGACACGGGGCTCAGAACCACCCCTTCTGACTGACACCACCACGGGAGCAGGGTCTGATTACAGCCCTCGAGGGGATCAGGAGAGGGCTCTTCACCTCCTGCATCCCACAGAAACAAACGCAGCTCCTGTGCTCTGCAGAACAGGGGGACGTTTTTCTGAAAGGCTCCCAGAAACCCAGGTAACAAATGGTTTTTCCTCTTCGCCTAAGGAGACTTTTGCCAGATTTCTTACAGCAGAGCAAAACCCACCACCGCTACTGCAGATGCATCACGCTCCTCGTTCTACTGAAATTAGTAACTACTGGGGACTATTTACCCTCACTCAATGTCTTAGCCCAAACCAAACCCTGGAAATCCACACACACTCAGTATGCCATTATAAGATCCTTCACTTAATTCTTTACCAGAAACTCATCTCATGTACATCACATATGTGAATGTGCTGGCCTCATGTTTTAAACATCTGAAAAAGCCAATTAGGCTTGTCACTGATCCCGTTGTTTCTTTCTTTTACATTAAGGCTTCTTTATAGCTGAGATCCCTATATGGGCTATGTCTCCAACCAAAGTAACATAAAAACAAGGGGCTGAATTTTATTCCTCTTGTATAATGAGCTTCCAGTATGGCACTTACAAAGACTCTGTTCTCATGTAAAGTAAGCAGGAGGGATTAAAAGAGCAAGGGCTGTATTTTACATTCACTTATCAGCTGTGGCTCAGCTCTTCCATGAACTGTATTATCTCATTAAAAATCCACTGACTGTCACGTTGCTCAGTCAGGATACACAGGGAGCTGCTGTTCTCTTCTGCGAGTGACAGGCATCACAAGCAATGTGGTGGGCTGAGTGACACGAGTGGCTGCGAAGCATAAATCCGTAACAGCACAATGCAATGGAAAAATATCCTTCCAGTGTGATTCCATTTATTTTGGCAGAGATTTAGATTAAAAGATCTTGGGACCAAAATTCGGTTTGGTTTCATATTTTTTTCCCCAGTGTAAAATAAACAAACAAAGCATGAATTGGAGATGCAGACAGGTCTTTTTTCACTGCAGGATAAGAACTGAGCACAGGTTAGAGATAAGGACACACAGCTCTCCAAAGTCTGAGCACTGACCTCGAACTTCCTGAGGACTAACATCTCTGCCAAGCTTAGCACAACAGGCTCCCTGGAATAATCTGGGCTGTGGCAGCCCCAGGTAAAGAAGGAAAAAAGATTGAAATGTTTATATATTCATTTATTCTGCACTTTGTAAACTTAAGAAATCACAAGCCATGGATGAAATTTCAATTGCTTTTTACTTCATCTGAAAGAGACTGCCAATGTCTAAGCAAACCTTTTATTGAGGACAAGAAATACGTTTTGGGTGTTTGGGGGTGGCAGTTTTTATTTGGGCAGGCTGCTGATGGCTGCTTTTACCTGGAGCTGAAGGTGCTTCCCTCTGAAGCCACAAGTGACCACTCCATGCATGAGCCCTCAATGCACCAGCCCAGAGCCCAACATTAAGCTCACGAACTAATGCATTTGGACAGCCTTTGGCTTGGACATATCTCCCAGTTACAAGAAGGGCTGCAAATAAAGAGCTGGGATGACATTTGAGTGGTTTTTAACTCAATTTGTGACCGGATTTTTTTTTCCACCGGGAACCAGGGAGTTTATCAGTATGAATGGCTGGATCTGGCATTTGCACATTCAGCCCTTTCTGCTGGATCAGGGCATATCTGCCTCGGTCTTACATGAGAATACTGGTGATTGCAATTCTTTACTATTGAGATCATTTCTTGTTTATAACAGGAGAAGTTTTTTACTACAAAATGTGAAGTGGGGGGGAAGGAGGAAGTTTTCCATCAGAAGACAAAGAGAAATGATTGCTCTCCTCCCAGACTAAAGTACTAACTGGATACATTTAAAAGCAACGCAGTTCAGGCCTCTGCTTTTAATTATTCCCCTTCTCATAGGAAAATCACAATGATTTGATTGAAAATAATAATTAGGAAAGTTGCTGTTGTGTTTCACATCATGAGAAATTAATCTCTATTTTCCTCACCCAGCAGGAGTGAAACTCAGGGCTGCAAGAGCCAGAGTAGGGATTTCCAGGCACCAGAGCAAGCCAACATCAACCCACTGCTGCCGTCAGTCAGCTGCAGCACCTCAGCCCTGCACCAGTTCTCTGGCCAGGAAGGGACTGTATTTGGAGCACAACGTATCCTAAAATTCCCCCTTTATATATCCATATCATACTGTTGTTGCTGTCTAATTCTTTGACTAGCGTCACCTCAGGGTCTCTTTAATCACTACCATTTCCAATTTTCTCTTGCTCATTGAGCTTGTGTGCTCAGGAATAATTTCCCCAGGGGAGATCTCTCTGCGGTTTTTTTTCAGGTTGATTCTCATTTTGCATTTCCAGTGCATATACTTTTCTCACTAGGCACTATTTTGTTCTTTTATGTCTCTATTCCTGTAGTGTTTATAGTACCTGTCACCTCAGTACCACCTACAAATTTTATTAATGTTCTTTTTCCCCTTCTCCAAAATGCAGCTTTTTTCAGTATTTACGATGAAGCATCTTTCCCTACCCATCCTTGCCCACAGAATAACAAGATCTCTTAAAACAATGACTTAAAGAAGTAATTTTGTTTAATTGGAAAAATATCTCATTTATTTCCTTTACAGAGTCGTTTAAGCTTGTCTGGTTCATAAATTTCAAAAGTTTACAACTGAAAAATAGCACTATAATTCAATACTCTGAAGTCTGGAAAACAAGAACAGGTCCACACTTGTACCTGGTGGATAAAATATGTTCATTTTTCCCTAGCAAGGCTCAGACATCCATGTCAATGGCAATATAAAACCTAAATTTGATTCTTTTTCCCTAACCAAGGATATTAAACAGGCCACATCATAACTTTGTATTTTCTACCTCACTGACCTTTGCAGCCTACTGATATATTCCCAATCTTGACAGTGCCTGACCCATCTCTATGTTTTCCCATTAGGAGATGATTACAAGCAATGTTTTTCCTACAATCCTCCTGAAAATGTTCGTATTGAACAAAAGCACAGAATAATCATTACAATCTATGCTAGGAGAATCGAGAGGCTTTATTTTTCTCTTGATTATAGAAGAAATTGCTAAGGTTTGGCAAGCTGCTCCTTAGGTAAATACTTTCTTTTCTCATCACCAATACAAT
Source organism: Pomatostomus ruficeps (assembly GCA_013400735.1). Lineage (NCBI taxonomy): Eukaryota > Metazoa > Chordata > Aves > Passeriformes > Timaliidae > Pomatostomus > Pomatostomus ruficeps. The sequence continues at coordinate 105,029 of VYZT01052191.1, read as the reverse complement.
GTCACAGTTATTTAAGGGTTTGCTACAATACCACGAAAAAAGCATAGTTTGGTTGCACTTCAGAGACTGACAATGATTATTTTTAAATTGGTAAACAATGCAGTGAACTGACTGCAAAATAAAGACCTGGAAAGGAGGGAGTGAAAAATCAGATCTTTAGAGACGCCCAGCTGGGACTATGGGGAGACCCTCCAGTGATTTCAAACCAGACAGAACTATCCAGAAGAAAATCACTTTTTCAACATCCCTGCAGCAACAGGAAGCTGGTTGCTACAGAAAGGACAGTGGAAACCTGAGAAATATGGGAAGTATCAAGACAGAAAGAGCTTTTAGGGAGGTGCTGTAGAAAGGTGGCCTTGCAATGTAATATTGTCTCTCTGTTACAGGTTTTAAAAATTAACAGCGCAAGTTACAGCCTACCAGACACTCTGTAGGCAGACAGCACCCTTCGGTATTCCAAGGAATAAATGTGCTGATAAATGCTGCTCTAGAGCTCAGAGGCCCCCATGGAAGCCAAACTAAATCAGAATTACAGTAATTAAGCTTTGTAGCCATAAGGGGGGAAGGATATTTTTGTAAGGTCACTGCAGATAAATAGAGAGAATAGCTTAGAAATGTTGTGCAGCCGTGGTAAAAACATTCCTACACTCTGTCAGCTGTAGTTTCCTACAGAGATGGCACAGCTGAAAAGCACCAGCCTTGTGTGGAAGCTGGTTAAGAGCTTTTCCACGTGCTTCTTGGGTAAATGGTGACAAAGAAAGCAATGAGAGTAGCAGAACTAACTGATGTCCTGTAACAAAATTCTGCCTGATAGGGACAGAGAACAAACCATCTCTGAGCCTTCAGGAAACATTATTAGTTAGGTGTAGGAGCTGCTGCCAGCAAAATCACAAAGATCCCAGTGGGAAAAGCCCTTCAGTTGTGTCACGGGCCATGACAACCAAAGGAATTAAGGGCACCTCACTACCCTGGACATGACTGTGAACTTGGCACATCCTCAAAACGAAATTTAATTTCTATCCTTCCTCTTTGGCCAGATTCTTTCAAAAGGCTTTGCCAGTTGCAAAGCAAAAGCAGGTTCTATTGGAATAGAAGTTTAAAGCAGAAGAAGTCTTGTGTAGAGCCAGCAAACCCAGCAGTGCTACACAAACCCAACCAAAGCACCCGAGGCAAATCCCACCCAGGTACAACAGCAGCGCTTGTCAGCCCAGAGAGGTCACGGGAATGCAGAGGAGCTCCAAGTGCCCTTCCACTGGCGCTGCTCTCACAGGACAGTCTCACCATCTGTCTTCCCGTGACAGGTGTGAATATATGAAGTCAGCTTGCAAACTTCTGATGAAATTAATGGGCTGTTTTATTCTGCTTCACGTGATCTAGAGTAATGTGTCTCCCTGTACTGCATTGCGAGTATGACCATAAAAGTTAGAGCGGATATTTCATCGTCTGAAACTTCTTTATTGCAACAGATCTACTGGTTTACAACCATGGCTTTATACTCACTATTATTCACTTCTCCTTTCCTATGCAACTTTATTCTCCTGGAATAACAAGGGCTCTTAATCTTTCTATTGACAGAGTTAAATGAGGAATCTCTTATCCCATGAAGGTAAGCAGGAACCCAATTATCCACAACTTGCCTCTGTGAGTGGGTAATAGGGTAACACCAGAGCTCTCGGAAATGTTCAGGTAACTCTTTAGTAGGACTTTCTGTAGGCAAAGCAGTGTGAAGAGAAGCAATCCTGTTACCACCTCTGTAAGCAGAGGAAGTATCACTACTCCAGCTTTACTAAAAGAAAAACTGAGGCTGAGAGAGCAAACCTTTCAAAGAGTCAGATGCCTAAATTTCAGGATGAAATTCAGAATTAGGTGCCCAACAGTCACCTGATGATCACATTTCAGCATTTTCTAAACCAGGCTGCTTATTTAGGTATCTGATGGTTTCTGTTTGGATTTTGTCATTTAGCTTGACAGCCTGTATGCTGGTTTTCCATTAAAACTGAATTACCTTCTTGAAAAAATAGTCACATTTCCAAACTCAAAATTGGTTTTCAGCCATTTAGACAAATGCTTATATATCGTGTTTGCCAATTGTGTGCACATTAGGCTTAGTAAAGTCATTCATTACACAGTGTGAAGAACAGAAGCAAAAGGATGCAAACACAGAAGACAGAATTTTTAACCCTCACATGAAACATCACTGCAGTGCTAGCCCATATTTACACCCAATACCGGACTTCACACAATGTCTTCAAAATATTCATGTCCCACCTTAAGCACTGTAAAAATTTATCTAAGTTGACTAAAAATATAACTGTGTATTTGTGCATTTATTTCCCTGTTCCTGGCCTCTTCCATGGGCATAAACTTAAAAGGGGTTATCACTCCAAGACACCATTGTAGCTCTAGTAATTTCAGTAGTGCTGCTGCTTCGTCTCCCAGCTTGTAAGAATAATAAAAATATTCCTTAAGAAGTTCCCTCACTGTTAAATGTATTAAGCTTGGATTAAGCTATCGGTTTATATTTCAACAATAAATTCATTTCAGTTTAAACTTCAGAGACAAATTAGAACTAATTTTATTTTATGAAAGGAAAAGCTCTAACACCTTTTCAAACCCAGGCTTAATTTGCTTTTGATATATTAAACACGGATCCTGTTCACATTTTAATCTGGACTGTGCTAACGTAGTGAAATTGCATTAGATGCAATGGGGAAAATGTTCTTCTGAGGATCAATTATTGTAATGGTATTTGCTTTTATTTGCTAAAACCTGAAAGAAAGAATCAATCACAAACCACTACCCTGATTTATGGATACCCTGACAATTCAGTAGCCGGTGGAATCTTTTGGAAATCAGGAGAGACGTGTCTTGGCTGAGAAGGCACCACTGATCTCCCTGTGCTTTGGAGAACGTTGGTTTCTGCATTTGAATGCTGTCCCCACACTCCTAATGCACATTTACATTTCTGAGAACAAATCTCTGAGCACTGAAGTGAGTTTCTCATGAAAATTATTGCTTTAAAAGGAAAATGTGCTATCTCATGTTTTCTGGCAAACAGGAGGGTCTCCAGCCCACCCACCCTCTCTCCTTTCTCTAGCCATAATCCTTTGGACCATATTTTCCTCTTCCCACATCTTCAGCACTGAAACTGGTGATGCTGTTCCCAATTCACTGCCATGGAAACCTAACATTTTTTGCTTTTTCAATCTCCTTTCTGTCATGGCCCTTAGCTAAGACTGAGTGGTCTGCAGGATGCTAATCACCTAGAATATGGTCTTGCTATTGACAAGTGAGGTGTTTTTAAAAAAAAATAAATTTTAGATTCATTACCCACTTTTTAGGAGTATACCGATATGTGTGACATTTCTCCTGGAGAAAGAGGTCGTTGTCCTGAATTATGGCCTACAAGAAAGGAGTGCATCAACATCAGATGATGCAGGCAGAATGTGGAATCCATTGCTGGGCCTTTGACTGGTGCAGTTGGGCCACACCAAGAGTCTGAGCCGGGCAGGATGCTTTGCTGGATGTACTCAGAGGGAACAGAAAAGGTGCTGACAACAAAGCTGGCTTCAAATGGCCGTACAGGGTAGCATTCACCTCAGGAACATTCATCCCTGGGCTGTGGAAGTGATGCCACAGAACTCATCTAGGAATCCTAAATTTGTTTGGTATGTGGAGAGTGATGGGACAAGGATATAATTTTCCATGTAGTTCAGACAAGGCAATTGGGTCAATGACATTTTCCCCCATCTGTCTCTCCTCGCCTTACCTCCAGTAGTCCCTCTGCCAAATTTGCCCTGGGTTACAATCTGTGCAATCAACCTGGAAATCAAGATGGGACTGCTGGCTGCAAATAATCCCAACAGGATGAGGAAGACTGGATAAATGTTGTTGAGGAGTGGCAGGCACTGCACAGCAAGGAGCTTGGCAGGATGGTGCAAGAGCTGCTGGTTAGACAGTCCGTGCCCTGCCTTTGGACTAGGAATGAGTGGCCAGGAACTCCCTGAGTAATTACCTGGCTCATTATCTGCCAGGTATGGCTCTTCCTTCACGCTGCTGCACAGAGTGTTAGCTGAGGCTGGCAACAAGAATGCTAATTGGGGCTAATATTTTATGTGAGCTGCAGAAAATACAAACTTGAGATAACCTGGATTTCATCCCCCTGCTCTCTCTGTGCCTGGCAGTTAGGAAGCAGCAGTCACTCACCTGTAGGCCATTAAATGTAACACAAGACTGGCTTCTCCAAGCACCTGAACAATTACTTCCATCAATCAAAAATTCTAAAGTTATTTCCTTGAGGTAAAGAAAGCCACTAGAATTAAAACTTTTAGAAGTGACAGAGATAATAACTGAACTGAGCTCTGATGAGTAACGTGGCAGAGAGGGAGGGGGCTTTGCTTATGTGAGGAGCACTGTAACAGCCATAATTGCTAATGTCCTGTTGTCCTAACATAAAAGGCCATGGATTTTACAGAGACAGCAAAGCACAAGACAAAATGCACAGAAATAAAACAAATGGTCTATGAGAATCATCTGTTGTCTGTGAGTGAATGGCTGGCAGCAATTCCGTTTGCTTACAATCTTGACAAGCATCTCCCGCTCTGACAGAGTAACTAACGTGCTGCCTTAGCAGCAGCAGCAGAAGTAGCCCAAAGTGATTAAATCTCACTCTTTCTTGCAGGAAATTGCCTGTGAGTCTTGTCTCACAGCTACATTATGTCTCATTATAAGTTCTGTCTTCTATATAGATCGGACTTCAGTTTAACAGTCCCACAGAGCATCTGCTGTTTAAGGTTTCCCACCAATATGTTGCAGATACAGGAATATATTATATATACATTACTGGAAATCTGAACAGCTTTAATCACGCCTCAGGAACAGTTGCTCTGTAAATGGAAATGTCCTTGTTTTTATTTGCGTGTTTTCTTTACTGGAACCAAAGATGCTGAGAGCTACTTTTTGTCACACTGCTCTTGAAGGTGGAGGCATTTTCTTAATTCAGTGAAGGTAAACATCTCCAACCTAAGATAGCTGAAGAAATCCCCATTTTTTAAAGACAATATTAAAAATAAAAGGGGATTCAAATTTAAAATGTCTAGTTAGTGTGCATCAAGTTTTCTAAGGTGACACAGGGGTCCATAACTCCTCAAACAAATGGCAACTCTTACATAGGCTGAAATAATGAAATTCTCTCAATTCTGAGAATGTGTAAAATTTAAAAAAAAAAAATCTATTTTTTTTCAATGAAGCACGCTCCAAAATTCTAAAAGTAAATATACAGGCAACTTTAAAGTAGAAACCACTTGGAAAAATATTTTTAAATTTTTCCATATTTTACCACAGCTTTTTTTGCCTTTTTTAATTTTTAACCTTTTAATCACAAGCTGTCTAAGCTGTCGTGCAGTGCTGGGCTGAAAAAGAGATCCCACCTCTCCAAAAGCCTTCTAGACAGGCTGGGAATCTGATTCTGGGCCAGACTCTGTGGGATGGGCCCTGCAGAGGTGGAAGGATTCCTGTCAGAGCGGGTCTCATTAGCTCACCACCTGCAACAGCCACCACCCAGTACTGAGGCTAAATATTGCTGCTGCTACCCTAGAAGGGATTTGGGAATTCAGGCTGTTCCTTAAGAGTACTTGGCAGGGCCACTTCTGCCTTGTGGTGTCAGCAGCTATTAAGAGGGAAACAACTGTCTCCAAGGAGCCCAAACCCGTTTCAGTGCCACAGGCATGTTGTAAAGGAGCTGCAACAACAGCCCTGAAATGGCCTTTTATGTGGCAATGGCACATTTTCTGTATCATAGAAAGGGCAGGGACCTGAACTCTTCCCCTTAGCACTGTGCATTCCTGAACAGCCACCGCAGCTAAATGTGACTGTACCTGCTGGTGATGCTCTTCTAAAATACACTGCTTGGGAATTTTGAGGAATTACTGCAAATTGATACTACAGAAACAAGGCTTTAGAGCAGACTCCTATGGTAATAAGGACTTCTGCCTCAGATACTGGAAGGTTAGTAATCAGTCCTGTACTTGATTATTACAGTATATTATCAAATGTAACCATTTATTACCGTTGTCTGTTATCTAGATTTTGTAGTGCTTTGGACAGTAGGAAGAAGATACATGAAGTCTTCTCCTTCCCTTAGGAGAGATGAAATCTTAAGGTTTAACATTTCTCCCTAAGGAAGCCATCTGTAGAAAATATCACAGGTTTTGGGGAGCAGTGGCTGCTGCATCCATTCCCTTCAGCAACATACATTTACCCTTGAGAAACACAGTGCATCCAAAATGGCCATAATCGCTCAGGTGAAACGTGCTACAGATGTTAACAGGGATGAACACAACTGGATTTCACTTATTCACAGAGAAGTCTTTTACATTATGCCTAGATCGTACTCAAAATGAAGTGATGAAAAGGAGGAAATCAAAAGGAAGACCAGACATGAGAGAGGAGAGGGCAGCACGGTGCAAAACCTTTCTGCTGCCTGCATGCAGAAGGTGCTGAACTCCATTACTGTACCTGCCTGGCACAGCCGTTCCTACACAACTCCCTTTTCAGCAAGGATGATTTGAATTACTGTGGCTTCTAGAGATCCCTCATGAAAACTTTATTCCAAGTCCTTGACAAGCACGGGAGAAACAGCCCTGCCCCAGAGGACTGGCAACGTGAAGAGATCAGTGACAAGGCAGCAAGGTATTGTGTCCTATCTGAATGTGGCACAAGGCAAACAGGAAAACTTCAGCTGCAACCTCCCATTCCCACACCAGCCTTACCACAACTCCACGCCCAGGAGCAATCCACAGTGCACTCCACGGAATATTCAACATTCACTACTCTATCATACATTTCAGCAGAAAAACAACAAGTAGCCGTCCAGGGCTCCATCAAGAGTCCCTGCTACTCCTCACAGAAGCAAGCTCTTGAGCAATTCTGGTCCCACTTCTCCCCCTAGGCCTGGCCAAGGACAGAATCTTTCTTAAACAAAGTAAAGTGCAAGAGACAAAACCCAGAAAATGAGAAGAAGGAAAGAGAATAAAATGCTTTTTGGAACTTCTCAAAGCTAGTCCTTGTCTGAGCAATAAAGTCACAGTGAAATAAACAGCACTTGAAGATAGACCTGTGCAATATCTGTGCCCATTTCCATTTGAATGGGACAGACTGACATTCTCATCCTGGTACCTCTGACAGAGCACGGCTGTACTGCCAAGGGAAAGCTGGTGCTGCTTTGGAACAGACACAGGGTAGGTGGACAGGAGTAACCACCCTCCTGCTCTGCTGTCAATCAGCCTTTCCTAAAGAGCCACAGCAGGACAGTGCAGCAGCACCACCAGAGACGTATTTAACAGGTACTGACCGAGCTGTACAAAGCTGCGCTCACACGCTCCATGGTACCTCAAGTAGAGGGAATCTGGTGTTACCTTAGCTACCCCCTAGAGCTACAGTATCCCCAAAAATGTCTGTAGGACTCCTGCCCCCTCTTCATTTGTCTCTCTGCTATTTTCTGTCAAAGCACTGAAATCAATAGTGGCACATTGATGAAACCCAAATTGGTTGGAAGATCCAGTACATGGTATCCAGTCAGTCAAGTGTGATGGATTTAATTCATGCAGCACTTATTATTCCCAAGCTTTGCTTGTCAACAGGGGAAAAAAGGATAGATCTGAAAAGCAAATCAGGCAGTTTTCAGAAAGACAAATCTTGCAGTGGTTCCACTTGCTCCCCTACCCCCATTAGTTTAGATTTTTTTTTTCCTCACTCTCATTTCTGTACTTTTCATCTCTCTAACACTGGCATCATAACAAAGGGCAGCTGTTGCCAAATGAAGTCTGTTAAATTTTCTGGCAATTTCTCTAGCATATGCACAAAGGTTTTAACTAGAGCTTGATGACACCATTCTCTGATGGGCAAACTGTCAATCCAAAATAAAGAAGCACATTTAAAATACTGAGGATCCACATGCTAACACACAGACCCTGAGAGTTTGGGGCTACATTTTCAGGTGGCTTCCCTTTCCCGCACAGAGACCTGTATTTTGCTTTATATTTTCACAGTTAGTTAATGGCCTCATTTTGCAGGAAGAGCTCTGAATCTAAACAGAAATTTTTTCATATGAGCGGTAAGGGCACTGCGAATCTTAAAGTTTGAATGGGACTCCAGGGGAAACTTGAGAAGCCCATGGAAACCCTTAAATATTACTAACCACAAAGAAACCACATCATTTTAGCAAGTTTTGGAAGCAGCCATTAGGTGAAGACTGAAACAATTTTAAGAAATTGTCCTGCTTTTACTCTTCCCAAACATGTGCTTAATGTCCAGTGATGGAAAGGGCATGCCAAGGTGTATGGAACCCCAAAGCAGGCCAATTCCTATTTCTTCTGATCAGCATGTTGGTGTGGCTTAGCCTGCTCCCTTTTTTCTGAAATGTGCCTTTCTGGAAGCTTGTCTTCAGTCACGAACAAGGAATTACCAGTGTGCTGTCCAACACACAACAGGGCAAGAACACCAGGAAGTTACGGCTTTAAGCACCAGTCCTAAGACCCAGCTGAGCTGGAGACTGCCCTGGATGGGCACCTCAGGTGAGAATAATTTCACCATTAATTAACCCTTGTGCTTACCACCTGTCCAGGAATCCCATTTTGCAGAGCCTCAATATTAAGTGGGGCTTCCACTGTCACTACAGTGGCACCACTGGAAACAGTGGCTTTCTAACAGACCTGAAAAGGTGACTTGTTGCTGCAGCTTCTGATTTGAACTCAATTTTAGTAGTTATTTTCCCCAGGTTCTCTAACGTAAACGGCATTGCACAATAAAGGTTTAGGATGAATCCCATGCACCAGACATGCACCTTCACTGAGGTTTCAGGAAAAGTCCCTGGTTTTTGTATGACTTCACCACTCAAGTTGTTCAAGTGTTGGATGAGGATATTAATTCCTGGTTTTGTCTGGTGCTAACAACAGGGTAATAAGCCTCGTCTCAGAGATATTAATCTGTGTTCATATGTCAACTTTAGGTTCCAATCTGCTAATTCGATTCCCTGCTCCACACTCCCCTGTGGCTGAAGGCCAAGGCTGCAAAACTAACGTATGGCTACACCTGCATTGCCACCTGCTCCCCAGCAAAGCCCTTCCAACATCACAGCGGTGGGGCAGGAAGACAAAGAGAAAAACACTTTCTTACTGAAAATGAGAATTGCACACCTGAATTTATATAATCACCATCAGTATTTATCATATCTGCAGAGTCTAAGAAATAGCCCCTCATTTACTCATAAGGAAAAAGGAGGACTGGCTTCAAAATCTTGGAAGTTATGGTCACAACCACTCTCCTACTTTGTGTGTCTCCCTTTGAAGGGCTGGAATCCCTCCATGACAAGGCTGGTGCCCCAGCAGAATACACTTCACATGGGTTTCACTGGCACAGCACATGTGAGTAACATACAGAGTTCGATTTTAATTTATGCATAAAGACACAGGAAGGCTCAGGCGAAAAAATCTATTTGTACATTTTTTGGGTTTGTATTTTGTTATATTTTATTTCAGAGTAAGATTATACCTGAATGAAAATGAAATTAAGATATTATTCAGTGAGCCATGAAAACAGATTTTTTGGAATGGATAGGGATTAAAAGGCAAGACTATTTGTACTGAACTGGGGGATGATGATTACTTTAGATTTAGATGGCAAATAAAATACCAGAATCAATCATTCAGTTATCCTACTAAGCAGGACAAATTCATTTCTTTTTTTTTCAGAAAGAAAATATTAGTAAATAGGTAAAGACCTAGTCCCAAACCTCTAGCATACCCAGAATGTCTACTCTGAGAGATGCTTCAGAGATGTCAAGGAAAGGGTTGCTATAATTTTATATACCAGTTTTTAAATTACTATGGTGATGCATGCTAAAATCTTAAAATCAATTTTCCCCAGCAAATTAGTGGAGGTTTCTGAGTTGTTTTTAACATGACTCCTAGGCTTGTTTAAGAGTGGAGGTTTCATGAATCAGGGTCATGAATAATTTCTGATTGTAAATAAAGGCAGACAGGCTACTGCTGTCATTAAGCCCGACTTCTCATCAGCTGTTTGAAACACTGGATCTTCATGGAAACTCAGACTAAAGGGCCCCAGTCCTTCCCACTGTCCCACGGCCGAAAAGTTATATTTAGCACTTTTCTTCAGCCAATTACACCCACAATATTCCTGTTCCAAACCAAGTCACTGGTTACATCAGTGCTCCCACCTCACAGACTTCAGCAAATGGAAACTTTCACGCTCTTCAATAAATATCACTGATACCATCTCCTAATCCTCCTAGTGATTTGTTGTAGGCACCAAACTTCCACACCTTCCTCCCCGTTGGCACAGGAAGCTTCCTGAAGCATTTGTTCCATGGGCTGGATGTTCTGGAGGTAACAGAGCTTGGGACTGGATGTGACAGGAATCACCTCAGGCTGTATAGAGAGGACTCAAGGCTGTGCCAGCCTCTGAACAGTGATTTGGTTTTGTACCACAACCATCCAAACCCCATGACCGTACACCTCTCTGCCACCCAGCACCATTGCTACGTGCACCAAGAACGTAGAAATGATTCACAGGAGTGAATATGAAATCCCATACTTCAAAATCACTGGAGGAACTGCAGTTTGCATTGAGAATAAGCATCCTGAAAATGTTCATCCTGTTAGTTCTATTAATAACCCAGTGTTCAAGTCAGTATTGACCTATTAATTACATGTCAATAATTCATATGGAAACATACTCAGCTCCTTAAATGCAAGGCGAGATCAATGGAAGGGAGATCAGAAATGGGTTTCAAAACCACAAACACTACTTTAGCACATTTTCCACAGTCACAGGGAGAAAAGAAACTCTCAGGCCAAACCCAGGATCCCAATCTGAACATTTGCTAGCGCTTCAATTTCATCTTTGCTCTCCAGAACAAACTTAGTGACCAAACGGAGGCACCCAGTCCATGACAGCATTAGTTGGTTCTTAAAAAAATTCCGTTTTCTTTTTGCAACTCTTGCCTTGTTTCTGCCAAAGGCTGTATTTGCACTCTGGCCCTGCTGAGCCCACAGCCAGACAGGCTGAAACAATAGCTCCAGAGGAGGTGTGACTGCCTGCCACTGCCGAGTTGCTCACTTCAGAGCCTGGATGTGTTCATTTACATGCTAACGCCATTAACGAGTAAGCAAAACACAAACGGAGTTGGTTTTTTTAAGGCAGCTGCGCTTGTTTGGGGATTTTGACAGTGAAGACACACAAGGCAAAACAAAACCCATCATACAAAATAAAACCAACCCAGATGTCCTGTGCCAGCTTAGAGGAATTAAGGAAG